>JAASGT010000045.1:0-63337 GCA_023334315.1 Globisporangium alternatum | reverse complement strand
TCGTAAACGGCCTCCAGGCCAACTTTCCAGACTTTGACGCGTCACCGTACCCCAAGTTGCTCACGGTCGTCGAGAGCGTGAAGGCCAACCCGGGCGTCGCTGCGTACCTCGCCAAGTAAGTGTGTCGTTATGTAGTTGAAGCGGAAGAAGCTCGTTTTGATGCATGTACGAGAGCAGTGCAAATCAATTCACGCATCACGAAAGCACTTTATCACTCATCGAGGACACCCGTCACACAGCAGCCCCGTTTTACCTGGTCTTCAACGACCACAATGCCAGCCAACCAGCCATCGTCGGTGGCGATTATCGCGCTTCACGCCACGAACTGTTCAAGAAGTGTGCGCACCACATGCGCCAGCAGCAGCAGCAGTAACGCAGCTTCTGCTCGGTGCTCATCACTCGCCTTCAGTTTGAGGCTGGCGCGTCGGAATGGCTTTCAGGTGTTGTGCGCCACGTGGGCCTTGCAGAAGTAGCCGTACTTCTGGTACGAGCGCTTACTGCAGTCGTCGAAGTTGCAGCGGTTATCACCGCCCTACGCCGCGACCTTGACGCAGCCCTCGGTGCTGCAGCAGCGGCCGCCGCCGTGGCGCACGCAGCTGTGGATAATGCTCCCGCGACTCTGTAAAAGCCACTCAATGCCACGTGTAATGAACGAATGCGAAGTCAGCCCTTATTACCAGCCATAAGAGTAAACGCAGCAGAACGCTACCTTTAGACCCATGTAACCTTCGACATCTTCTTTGAAGCACTTGCCGTTGCATTTGAAGTGTGTCGCTTCGTGCGTTTCCCTTTTTTCATTCCGAATGCGCAACGGCTCGTTCGAAGCGAAGGGTGAGAAGGGGGAGGAGGGGAAACACCATGCAGCCGCTCGCTGTAGTCACGTTCGTACGTCAGCACGACACGCGCTGCTTCAGCATGGAGGCGGCAATGCAGGAGCGAGAGGAAGCAAGCGCCGTGCAGCAGCTGCAGTCCGAGGTAGAGCGTCTGCGCAACGAGGCACGGCACAAGGACGCCGACCTGCGCCTCGCGACCTCTGCGCTGCTCGCCATCCACAACGGCGCCAAGATCCAGGACCTCGTGGAGGTGAACTTGGCGCTCGACGAGCAGGTCAAGTCGCTCAAGAAGATGGTGCAGATGATACTGCAACCGCAAAATGGGAGCAGTGACGTGGCAACGACGTGCCGTTCCGTGGTGCGAAGGAGCGCGAGCGCGAAGCTGAGTGCTCATGGCGGGGAGCCGTACGAGGTGGTGCTTGGGTGTGGATCGAGAGACGACCCAATCCATATACGAAACAATGTGAGGAGGAGCTGCTTGTACTGCAATGCGTCGCGTTCATTATGCTCGCAACTGATGGTGGAAGTGTGTTTCTTCTGCAGATACCGATAGCGACTGAAGCAGATATCCAGGTGCGCTGCATGAGGCATGCGATAATGCAGCGTGTTTGTGATTTGTTGACCTTCTTGAGTGTGCATTTTTATATAGGGACTGCTTTCCAAGCTCTCGACGAAGGAACTGCAGCTCGAAGTACTGCGCGAACGATGCGCCGGATGGGAGCAACAAGTATGCAACGCGTTTGTTTCTCTGCCTCGCACTGCGATGAATCGAATAACTCATTCAGTTTATGCCTGAAATTGAATCACAGGTCATGAACCTAAAGTTCGAGTTGCAATTCTTGAAAGACACAGCGAAGGAGAAAGCTGAGAAGGAGAAGTTGTCCCACGAGGCATTGGCGCGTCAAGAGCTAGAAGACTCGCTCTGCGAAAAGCCTCTAGCAACGAGCGAAGCTGGTGGACTCATCTCGCCTGTTGCTAGCCCCAAAGCTTCAAACACTGACGCAGTGTACTTCAAGGTGAGTCTCGCTCGTGTGGACAAACTCTGGTTCAAGAGTTTAAACCGAATTTGACGTTGTCCTCTACTCTGCAGAATCTGTCGCTAGTTCGAGCCAAATATTGGTTGTGTGCTGAGGAAAAAATCAAGATGCTGAAAGACGAGCTGGCTGTAAAAAGTGAGGAAAACGCAACTCTTCGACGACAACTCGCTGCTTTGGAGGTGCGTTTGCTTCACCCTTGTCTACACACGCAAGACGAACACACGTGATTTTGTATGATACTTGCTAATTTTTCTGCTTGCAACAGAATACCAAGCCTAGGCTGGACGAGTTCGCTGCACGCACAACGTTCCTGGAAGAGCAGCTTCGTGAAAAAGAAAGTGAGCTTGCTGCAACGACCAATGAGCTGCTGCTCTTGCGGCAAAAGCAGCAGGACGAGACCGTTCAGTACAAGGTGCGCCAAGTGCGAGTTGATTGTTGAGTGCGTTTGTCTTTGCCGAGCTAATTTATGGTGTGGGTGCGTGTTGTTCATTAGATTGAGCGAAAAAGGAGCTGCCGGATCATGCAGGAGCTACGGGGCGAGCTCAACATCCAATTGTGAGTGTTGGCATTCTATGCAGCACCTTGTACCCATAAAGTGCATAAGAGTCTCATAATCTTTCGTGCTGCCCTTTAGGATGCAGCTGGAGAAGCTGTACAATTTGCCAAAGCCTCCAAGCCCAAAACCACGGCCAGCGCTGCAGCGCTCCGCCAGCAGCGGGCGAGCGAGGAAGCAGAGCAAGAGTGTTACCCGGTTCCAAGCCGCTGCGTGACTGGTCGAGCCGCGGTTGCATACATGCACACAGACGTAGTATTTATCATAAAAGAACTGCACAATCCATGCAATCGTCCCTTTTTCCCCAGTGAGCCCCATCCGACGCGTGTAGCCATGTTGAAGTTTGCCTTTTACCATATAAGACACAGTAAAAGCAAGTTGTTGGAGACACAGTGCGTTACAAACGGTAAATGTTCCGAAAGTCGTTGTCGCACACACCCCGCGCGCAAAAACAACTTCAGCAACGAAGAAGAAGCGGCGAACGCACGCAGTCAGTCAAACGGAGAGGCGCGCGCGAGCGAGTGCATGGCCCAGTGCGACGTCCGCTGGCTAGTTCGAGAGACGTGCGCAAGATGGAGGACGACGTGCGCAAGATGCTGCACGATGTGGAGGCCGCGCAGCAACAGGCGCTTGGCGAGATCGTGAACGAGCCGGAGCGGCTCGCGGGCCTCAGGGATCCCGTACTCTTCCTGCTCGACCTGCTCTGCCAAGTAGACACGCAGCCGAATGCGCAGCTCGAGGTGCTGGAGGTGCTCCGGCGCGTGTTCCTGTCGTGTCTGGCGTACAGTTACGACCCGCGAGTGTTCTTGGACGAGGAGCAGCAGCAGCAAGGTGACACTACCGCTGCTTCTGCGCAGCGCGGGAACAGAGGAAACGTCGTGTTGAAGGCTTTCCTCAATGCGCTCCACGCTCTGGCGAACAAATCTGAGGTCCAGATCGAGGTCATCGAAGGAGTTGTCGCGCTGATCAAGGAGCTGTGCGAGCAGTCAGTGAGCTCGATTGATGTCGTGATGTTCTTTGACTTCCTGCGCATCGGGAAATCTCCAGTGCGTCAGCTGCTGTTGAAGACACAGATCGAATTGGTGGAGATGGAGACCACTCCGCGCGCCATTTTTACGATGAAAGGTCCGCATGGCGGGATCATCGCGCCTTCGTCGCAAATGCTGTTTTCCAAGAAAGGCTACACGTTCAGCTGCGGTCTGCTTCTCAATGCGAACTCGGAGCTGGTGTCTCTCTACAGCTTCCGTGGCAACAGCGGTCAGGGTATCTCCGCTATGCTGGACGGCAACTCGCTTGTTGTAAAGACTCACGTTCAGCAAGGGAATTTCAGTCAAGTTGTGATCCCGTTTGCAGAGAGCCGTCGCCAAATGGAAACTGCGTGGACGCATCTGTGCATCGTGCACGCGAAGAAGATGGTATTCAGGGACAAACTGACCGTGTTTGTGAACGGGAAGCCGGTGCAGACAGGAAGCTTGATGTACCCAGATCCCTTGTGCATGGTTGGCGGCCACAACTGCATTGGAATCATGCCGACGCTACCAGGGCTGCAAGGCAAAATGTGGAGCCCGACTTTGTTCGGATGCGCGTTGACCGAGTCTGAAATCGAGAAGCTCCATTGGCTAACGCATTGGAAAAGTGATCTTAGCTGGGCTGCCGCGGAGAATACCGGACTGACGGACAAATCCAAGTTCATCTTCAGCTACGATGCAAGGAGCTGTGACGTTGAGAATCGCACTTGCCACGATGTCAGTGGCAATGATTGTCACGGCTGGATTGAGCCAGGGACGAATGCGGTGGTGACTCAGAGCTTCGTGCAGGCGCTCGATAGCATTGGTGGATGCGCTGGCTTCTTACTGTTGCTGCTCGACCAGATTCCTGAAATGGCCGATTTCCACCCGAAGCACGAATTTTCGATGGACGAGATTTCCCAAGTGTTCAGCTTCGTCGCGGCGGGTTTAAAGGCCAGTATTGCTTGTCGATCTCATTTTGTTCGGCTGAACGGTGTCAAGGTGCTCGCTTTCGTGCTGCAGTCGATCTCGCCAAGTTATCTATCAGTAGATCTACTGGATGGAGTGACCAAGATTCTGGAAGCGCTGGTTGATTCTGTACCACAGAGCGTCGCTGTTGAGTACGTCAATCTACTCCTTTTCCTCAACACGAGCTGGTACCTGTCTCCGTTCGACACGCAAAGCAAGCTTCTCGCCGACGTCCTGCCACAACATCTACGGACTATTCAAGAGCGAAGTTTTGGAGAAAGGCATCAAGCAAATCCTCACACCAGCTCAAGTAGCCATTCGTCTGCTGGTTCAAGCCGCGTTGTCGACGCACGAATTGATTTCGAGCCAACAGAAGAAGTGAACGTTCGTTTCTTCTGCAACTTGCTCGTGCAAGTGTACTCGCCACGTTCAAGGGAATCAACCAGCGTTGGATCAATGGACGATGTCCAGCTGGAGTTTCTCCGAAAACTCATCATCCACAACCTAATTGATCGACTGCTGTTTCCTGTGGTGCCGGACGCGTCTGTCGACCAGTGGAGGCAACTCGTGGTATACATTCAGCAAAGATCGTTTGCCATGGCATCCAGCGACGGCGAAGGAGGCTCCAGAGACAGCATCGAGCTCAAAGAAATCGTCCGATACTTGACCCAGATCCTTACATCGGACAATCAAGCCACCTTGTCCCAGGTATCTTCAGCTCGTCAAATGATGACGTCGAAGATTTCCAAGCTCTCGGAGGGGACACTGAGACTGTGGTGGAGACCGATGATGTCCACGAATGAGAACGTCCGGATTGAGGCACTGAAACTGTTCGAAGCCTACACTCTCGACAGAGTTTTGCTGAAGAAGAGAGATATGCTGATGATGTATTCATCTCTGCAGGCTCACCCAGTGACGATGCCGATTGCTGAAGTACTGATTGACATCGTGATCGGCAAGAAGCGGCTGGGATATTTCGGAAATACTGCCAACACGCCTGGTTTCCCGATGGCAGCTGAAGGTGGATCGAGATCGGTGATGATCGCCCGACAGGATTTCGTGCCGCTCATTCTTCTCGGTCTCCTCCAGCATGCAGAGTTCGACGTTCAAGCGCTCATCCTGTTCGAAATCAAAGGTCAACTATCGTCGCCAATCTCCGGTGAGAGTTTGAAAGAATCGATTCGGTCGTGGCCGCCGTGGCTTAGTCGACTACGAGCTGCGTCTTCTAAGGCAGCAGAAAGATTTAAGGCGAGCGGGTTGGAGTGTCAAACTACTGGAAGTGAACTCGAGCCTTGGTTGCAAGAGAAATTGATCCTGCTGAATGACGAGAGCGCTCCCGTGAGTTCAAGACTGGAGGCGATTCAAGAAATTTCAGACGCTGAAGATAAGCGCGGCTTCTTGTACATCCTCAGCATTTTTAAGAACACTGAGCAACCTGCGTCAATCACAAAGGCGATGACGGCGTTGATCAGACAGCGTTTGCCAGAGGACTGTCACGTCCTCGTGGAGAAAACGGCGAACCAGATGATCGTGGACATCGTGGTGTACAGCGTTCTCTATGTCCGGAACGGCTGGATGCACTTCTTGGAGTTTTACTTCTACCACTTTCGGAAGCCGTCGGATCTGGTTGCCCTCAGCGCAGCCATCTGTGATCGAATCCTCGCAAAAGTGTGGCAGAAGGACATCTCCAACTTCGTCAAGATCGAGATTATGTGGGAGAACATCTGCCAAGCTGCTGCGATCATGGCTCAATGTCAACTTGTTGCTCAACAACCGAGTTTCGAGAGAGATGCAGCGCTATCAACAACGCAGCAACGAACACTCATGCACAAAGCATTTGAGTTGTGGCTAGTTGTTCTCCCCCACTTGCACCAAGTGAACTGGAATGACTTGAAGAATCACCTCGCAAGCCACGCAAACTACGATGAAGATGTGACCTCTGAAGAGAAGGAGATCTTCTGCAACCTTGTGGCGCCGTGCTCTCGCTCGCGATTCCTGGCTCTCCACAGCGGCATCGAGTGCATCAGGCTATCTCAGCAAGTGAAGGAATGCAGTGCCAGTTTAGTGGGTGGACTTCGGAAGATCCTAGAGCATCTTTGCTTGATTCCGCAACCTCGCACGTCTGAGCGTCATGGCGATGGAGCTCATGCTGCTGTGAAGGCTATCACTCGGCCATCCCGCTCCAACAGTGCTTCGTTCCAGTCAGCGCAAAGCTTGACAGCCATCAAAGCAGCCACGGGACCGAGTCTTGCAGAATCAGCAATGTTCTTTGAGTCCAAGGAAGGCGACACCTCAGCGATGCAAGACGAACAGAAGGAGTTGGTTCACTTGTGTGTGCTGGAAGCCTGCTTCGAGCTCCTTCGTGACGAGTTGGCGGTGCCGAACTCGTTTGCAACATCGTATTCGATTGTGGACATCATGGTCGCAACTTCGAGCAGTGCTCTACTTCTACAAAGCGATTCAGCGATACCTGAGCTGTCGAAGACACTTCAGATCATCTCGTCAACGGACCTTACGTTCTTTCACGAAGCTTCCCAGCTTGAAGATTTCTTTACACTGTGGCAGCTACATCGAGAAATCCACCAGACATGCTGCGATCCGGTTTCATTCCAGCGTCGAGTTAACGTGCTCCACGAGCCATTTCTTCGTCGCTGGAAAGCCCATGTGCATCAGAACACGACAGATTTCAACCCATACCTCACACAAAAGTATACTTCCGTTCAAGCTGAGCTGCTCAGTCAAGAGATCCAAAGCTGCGAGAAACTGTGGAACCAGATCGCGGAGGACAACGCCGCTGCGATTGTGGGAGCAGAGAACGACGGTGAAGACGACTCGCGCCTCTCATCGCTGAAAGAAGACGTGGAGAAGTTTGCTAGCAGCGTGCACAAGCTGATTTGCCACACAAGCGACGAGCTCGTGTCTTTGTCGGACACCTCCGCTGCCACGACTGAGTTGACGACAACCCTTGAACGAAGGCGAGTGAACGAAGGGTACTTACTCAAAGTCGACTCGAAAGAGAACAGTCTTCGCATGCATCTTCGACTGAAGAAGGTTCGCGAGAACTACCGCCTTCGCAATCTCAGCTGCGAGTATGCTGCGTCGTCTTTCCAGGACACTGAGAGTCGAGGCAGCGGAAAGCTTGGCAGGCGATTATTTCGTGGCTCCAGAGGTGGGCCGAATGTCAGCGAGATGGAGCAAAGCTGGCAAAGTGATGCAGGTTCGGATTACAGCGACTTCCTGGCTGACGCGCAAATGCGAGCTGCGATAATTCGCTCGTGTTCGAATGTGGACATTCGGAACTCGGAGTATGAAGCTCACTCTGATGACGACGATCTTGGGGATGACGATGCTCAGTTCTTCGACCCGAACGATGAAGATGAAAATGTGAGCGAGGAAGTGAGAGAAGTTCTTCAGTTCTATTCGTCGAATGATGACGGAAGCGAGGACGAAGCAGCTGATCAGTCAAGCACGTCGCAATCCCAGACCTTGAGGGCAGCTCAAGAACCAGCACCAGTTCGTCCACTTCCGCCGAGCTCTGCATCGCCACCTGCATCGTCGAACATAAGCTCTGCGCCATCGTCGACGTCGTCTCTCAGCGCGTTTTCTCTCGGGGCGTCAGTACTGAGCGTTGTAGGAGGCGTCGCAGGGATGGTTCAGAAGGCAGCAAAGGATGCGAAAGACGCTGTGGAGTTTGGTGTGGACTCGTTGTACACTGCAAAAGACGCGCTGACTGACGAGGCGCAGTCGCTGATCGACGAAGTGTCCACATACATGGAGGGCAACGATTTTGACGGAGCACCTGCGTCTGCTTCGTCGGCTTCGAGTAGTCCCAATGGCAAAGCATCGCCTTTGGCTTTGAAAGTGAGCCAAGACAAAAGCGTTGGCAGCCCCGTTCTTTTCCCGCCATCTCCAGCCATCGAAAGCCAAGTGAAGTCAAAGGAGAAGGGCGCATCCACAGGAGACAAACCCAGAGGCTTCGCGAGGTCAGGCTCTTCTTCGTCGAAGCAAGATCTGATCATCAGCGCGAAGCTTGTGCGGCACATGCACATTGTTGAAGGAGCTCTCGTGCTTTCTGAATCAGCGCTGCTCTTTGTCCCGGAACGTGTGATTGACGAGCATGACAATGTTTTGGTGGAGAAGAAGAACGGAGTTGCGGTCGACAAGATCTGGAAATTTCTGTTCAAGCGACGACGATGGAAGCTAGATGACATCACTAGTTTGAACAGGAGACGATATCTGCTCAAGTCTACAGCACTCGAGATCTTTGTGCACTCGACCCAGCGAAATTACTTCTTCAACTTGAGCCAGGGGGACTTGGGATTGTTCCACGAAGCACTCATGTCTCGACGTCCACTGCTGCTGAAGCGAGATCCGGCAATGCGAAGACTGCGCCATCCCAGCAGCATCTTCCGGAACTCGAACATGAGCACGCGCTGGGTCAACCACGAGATCTCCACGTTCGAGTACCTCATGTGGCTCAACACCATCGCAGGGAGGACGTACAACGACTTGACGCAGTATCCTGTCTTCCCGTGGGTGATCGCCGACTACGAATCGCCTGTGCTGGACTTGACTCGACAGTCGACCTTCCGCGACTTGACAAAGCCCATTGGCGCGTTGGATCCGGTGAGGCTCAAGTTTTACCTGGATCGATACAACGCTTTTGAAGACCCCGATGTCCCGAAGTTCATGTAAGTGCTTGTTGCTGCAGCTCGTTTCTGATGATGTATGTAGTCTCACTGCCATGTTACTAGGTACGGAACGCACTACTCGAACATCGGCGCTGTGTTGTACTATCTCATTCGACTGGAACCGTACACGTCGTATGCGCTGAGCGTCCAGGGAGGGAAGTTTGACCACGCCGACCGCTTGTTCCACAGCGTCGCAGAGACCTGGCGCAACTGTCTGAATGACTTCACGGACGTGAAGGAGCTGACGCCAGAGTGGTTCTACTTGCCCGACTTTCTCGTGAACTGCAACGGCTTGGAGCTCGGAACGAAGCAGAATGGAGTCGATCTGGGGAATGTGATTCTGCCTCCGTGGGCTCGATCACCCGAAGACTTCGTGATGAAGAACCTTGCGGTACGTGTTTGTATCAGTCTCTTGTCGACCGCAAGTATCTAATGGTATACCTCACATGTAAATTTGTCTAGGCCCTGGAAAGTGAGTATGTATCAGCGAACATCCACCATTGGATCGATCTGATTTTTGGCTCCAAGCAGCGTGGACCAGCAGCAGTGGCGGCGAACAACGTGTTCTTCTACCTGACGTACGAAGGGATGGTCGATATTGACTCCATCGCAGATCCAGTCACGAAGTCATCGATGCGAGCACAGATCGCTCACTTTGGCCAGACTCCAAGCCAAGTGCTTCGAGACCCTCATCCGTCACGAAACTACCTTGCAAAGCCTCACTCCGGTAGCTTCGTCACCGACATTGGTTCGAGCTTGCTGGCGATGCAAGCGAATGACGGAACAACTGAAGTTATTGTGCCAGTCACTCCACCAGTGTCAGCTCCCGAGTCTATCCCGACGCTCATCGCTCTACCTCACGATCGCCCGATCGTCTTTGTCCAGATGATCTACAGCACGTCCATACTGCTTTGCCTGGACAGTAGCGGGATGCTGTCTTCTCAACGGTTTGGCGGGAAACTGGTCAAGGTCCAGCATTCTCCGTTCATGAACGATCTGTCAGCGTCGGCGACAAAAGCGTCCGGAGTGTTCAAGTCTTCCGGGTCAATTTCGTCTGGCGCAGGTGGGATTGTAGTCGGCATGCCGCTAAGCTCGGCTAGCTTTATGGAACCTCCAGTGGCCGAGTACATCGAGATTCAAGATCGCAAATGCCGAAGGCTAACAAGTGAGAAGCAGCTGTTCCAGTCCGGCCGTGGCCTGACAAACATGATGACGTTCATCAACGGCGGTGCCGTCTTCTGCACGGTGGGTCACCACGACTTCTCTGCGCGATTCTACTCCACGAGCGACGGGACGCTGCTGTATCGCTTGCTGCAGCACAACTCTGTTGTCATGTGCCTCGGGACGAACCAGATCGGCAGCATTCTCGGACTGGGCAGTGCCGACGGGACAATCTCGGTCTGGAAAGTGGCCAACATCAACTCGACGCTTCTGGACTCGATCAAGATCTTCCGCGGCTCAAAGAGCAATAAGCCTGTGCATGCGAACGACTACGCTGCAGATCAGGTGCTCTTGGGTCACAGCGCAACGATCAACTGCGTAGCGATCTCGGAAGAACTGGGCGTTTGCATCAGCGGATCGGCGTCGAACGAGTGTCTGATGCACAATCTGGACGACGGCTCGATCTTGCGGCAGCTCGATATCCCCGGTAAACTCCCTCCTGGGATCATCTCGGTGGTGCTGTCGCCAGTCGGTCACGTGCTCGTGCAGTCGATGGGGACGGGTGCTCCGACACTCTACTCGTTTCACTTCAACGGCACGTTCATGGCGAAAGTGTCGCTGGGGGACAAGCCGATGCGCTACGTCAATGTGTGCGCGAGATACTCGAAAGTGGTTGTGAGTAACAGCGAGCGCGCCATGGTGCTTTCAGCGCACACACTTGAAGACAAGGAGGTGCTGCTGGAGAATGACAAGGTCGGCGAAATCGTCTCGCAGGCGCTCTCGCCCGACGAGACGCACCTCGTCTTCGGGGTCGCGAGCGGCAAGATCGTGTCGCTGCCGCTGCTGCCATGAAGTCGTCTCTTCCAACCCACTGACTAGCTCTCCTCACTCCATGTATTCACAAATCACAAATGTCCACGACAGCCGTCACGTGTACTTATATAAAAAACTGAAAAACCATTTCGCATCTCTATCCCCCTTACTTTATCTCTACACTAACTCGTTACTCCTCCATGTCGACGTCCTCCATCTCGCCGCCCGTGTCCTCGCTCGCGCCATCGTCATCGTCGCTGTTCTCGTCGTCCTCGCCTTCGGGACGGTTCGCAATCGCCTCCTTGATCGACACGATCGACTCCTCGACGCTCTCGAGCTGGTCCTGCAGCTGGAACTCGTCCTGGAACTCCTTCTTGAGCTTCTTGAGCATCTTGGCGCAGCGCTCGAAGAACTCGAGCGCGTTCGCGAGGTCGTCCATCGCGCGGTAGCACGTGCCCACGAGGAACCAGAGCTCGGCGTTTTCGTCGTCCTCCTGCATCACACCCTCAAGCACGTCGCACGCCTCCTCATACTTTTCCACCTCGATCAGCAGCTTGCCCGTGAACACGCGGAACTCGAGCGGCGGCATGCTGTTCTCGTCGCAGTTCTCATTCAGGCGCCGGTACGTCTCCTCTAGTAACGGGATCGCCTCCTCCGTGCGCTGCTGCGTCAGGCGCAGGTTCGCGAACGCCTGCGTCGGCTCCGGGAGACCCACGTCGTACTTCATGGCCTCCACGAAGTACGTCTCGCAGCGCTCTTCGGCGTTGTCTTCGTCGCACAGGTCCGTCATGTAGAGCTCGCCCAGGCCGCAGTACGCGTCGCAGAGTTGCTTCTTCACGATCAGCGCGTCATTCGACTGCATCATCATAACGACAAGCACAGCGACATGTTAGCACACGCCCCTGCTGCAGATAGTAAGGTCGTGGTGAGCAGCACGAGCAGCACGCGTTTCGTACCTGCTGGTTCATTTGCTGGAGCTCCTGGAGCAAGTACTGGACACCCTGGAGCGAGTACTTCTCGGCCTCTTCGCCCGCCACGAGCTGCGCGACGTAGAACCACTTGCCCGGGTTCTGCGCAGGCGCAATCGCGATGCTCTTCTGGAACGCCTCGAGCGCGCGCTCCGGGTTGTTGAGCTCGGTCGAGAGTTCGCCGACCATGTCGAGCAGCGCCGTGTTGTTGGGCTCCTTGAGCAGCGCGCGCTCATAGAACTGCACGGCGAGGTCCGGCTGACACTGGTCCACGAGCGTCTCGGCCTTGGCGACCAGCTCGGCCACCGAGTAGTTCTTGGCTTTGCCCAGGCTCTTGACCATGATCACTCTCTCTCGACCGATGGCTTCACGCGCGATTGCCTCGAAATGCGCTTGGCAATCAAAATGCGCCTCAAAATGCCCACACGACCACCAGTCACAACGTGTACCAGTGTCAGCGGTACATATCAAAGCGGTACTACAGTGGTACACATATCATGTCACTAAATGTCTTGTCATTATTGTACTCAAAATGGAATAGTGACGTCCTACTTCTTGAAGTTTGTTGCCTTTCGCCAACATGTATGTGTGACGACGACGAGTTCCTATTGCTCACCCTCGTAGATGATCAGCGGCACGCGCTTGGGGGCTTCTTGAGCGCTCACCAACCTATTCACGTGCGGCACTATTGTCGCTGTTGTCTCGTGTCGTGGCGACTCGCAGACGCTCAGGGCGTTGTGACTGGACGAGCTCCACTCCGACCACCCGTCTTCGAGCATGCTGGGAGATGCGGCCGATGTCTGCCCGCCGGATGCCAGCATCGACGAGAGCAGGCTCGGTATGCCATGCTTGCGAACGCGTTTGCGTACGACAATGAACAGAGCAGCGACGACGGCAACGATGGCTGCAGTCACGAGCAGTAGAGTTGTGAATGCCGGTGCGGAGCTGCTCTCGGGGGTTGGTGATGAGTCAATGTCCGACAACGTCGTTTGCGGTGGCACACTCGTCGCGCCCGGGACTGAGGCGATCACGAATACATCCGACTCGGCGCTGTAGACGATCTGCGCTGTCGATCCGTTGGTGAAGAGCGTTTTCCACTCTTGGACGCGCGCGAGCGGGATCCGCACCTTCACGGACTCGGCGGTCGTACGAGTCCTGGTCGCAGCGTCCACAAAGGACAGCTCGATGGCAGCTGATGACGATGGCGTGGCAAGAGTGGCAGATGCTGTAATAAGAGATATCAGAGCGCGTCAGTCCTGCCTCGCTGGTGCGCTGCTACAATTTTGCATTTCGACGTCCTACCTGCGCTCATCGTTCTTCACTTCTGCGAGTGAGGTCGTGCTGTTCCTTCGAACGAGCGATTTATGGAATGGAAGGTGCACGATCTTCGGCTGAACTCTCAAAAGTCAGCTTCGCGCGGAAAGGAAACGAAAGGAAAGACCAGACAGTCGAATCTGTCGTCATCACTGGTTCAAATGACATTCGGTGTGGCTTTCAACTCAGTGGCTGTCTTTCCTCGAATGATTTTCGAAAGTCACGTCATCTTGCGCTGAGCGAAGAGAGGGCATGTACGAACAACCACCCATTTTACAGATCGTCTTGTCCTGGTGGTGTGAACTCGACATTTTGCTCGTCACTCGACGCGAGCGTCACAGTGCGGTTGCTCGTGTCATCGTTTGTCTCCAGCATGCTCGTCACGATCTCACGATCTCAGCCAAGCCCTTGTAGCTTCCTGTACAAACAAACAAGCACTCGAATGAAAATGTCAGCACCTACATGTCTACGGGCATTGACATGGGCTCCTTAGGGCCTGGTTGGAGTAGATTGCTAGGGTCGACCTCAGGATTTGCAAACTCTTTCTACTCTAACCACGCATTGGCCTTTGACAAATCCAGTCTGCAGGCACCATCACTCTTGCAAGGGAATGAGGAGATGGGCGGATTATCCCCTTGTTGGTGTGAGCTGCGCAAAGGCAGTTTAAGCAAGCAACACGCGAAGAGCATGGAGCTCTTCGCCTTCGGCGACGACGTTCTCAACCAGCAAGAGCTCGTCTGCGGACACGCTGCGTGGAGTAGAAGCACCCTGAGCTACAAGAGTTGCGTGTGTACAGCAACCCCTCATGCCGCAAGCTCGTTCACCACCTATGTGCAATTGACGTGAACATTGCGAACAATGTCCCTGACTACTCACCTCCTTGCTGTGGTCTGTCGTGTCTGATGTCGGCGTGAACAAGCTGCGGTTGCTACTTCACTTAAGTATGTCACGATGTGGCAACATGAGTCCCACTTTGTTGGCGAGGATCATTTTTTGGTCGGACCTGGATTTACAGCCAACGGAAAGAAATTTTACCCAATCAGCGTTGCGACTTCAATTGCTCTGGGTCAACGACCTGGGTTTGTTTTACTCCAACCAGCCCCTTAAGGCTCGCGGCCGAACATGCGCCGGACGATCTCCTGCACCTTGTCCTCACGGTAGCGCTCCTGCTTCCTGTCGATCTCGTGTTGCGCGACAAGCTCGTTCAATGGGCTGGCGTTGAATTAGAATTGGATAGAAAGTGTAAAAAGATATGTAGCACTGCTAATTCGTTGTTTTATGGCAAGACAGAATAGCGAGTGACAATTCTGCTTGATGAAGTTTTTATAAAGGCCATTTCAACCAATCAAAAAAGGCAAAACGGATTAGTCCCACTGATAAAATTTTCCGCTTTCAATTTTGTTAGGGGAAACATTATCATTTATAAGTTCGCATCAAGTTCGCACACTTGTTATAAACAATCAGGGACAGATTTTTTATTTTTCAAAATATCATGCGAGCGTCTGCATTTTCCTCCTTCCCGTGCGTGGGCTTCACTCACTTTCTCCATGGCGCGCGCTCTTAATCTACCGGTCGATATGCAAAATATCTATTCCTCAAGGGTTGGGCGCTCGCCGATCTCGCGCTTCACGTACTTGTACTTGCCACTCGAGCGGAAGTTGCCGCCGCTCTTGGCCGTGACAGGGGCGCCCCACTTCAGACCGAGGGTGTTCTCCTTGAAGTTCTCGGTGAGAGCAGGCCACGCCATCCAACCGATAAAGATGACGGCAGGGCCGGTCCATGGAGCTGCACACAAGCGCACCGAAAAAAGAGAACAACGTTAGCAATTGGTGTCAATCATCCGTGACGATTCCAGCAGCGCCATGCGACCGTGAGCGTCATGGGCCATTCCACATGAGCTCTCATGACTCGCTCTTCTCACAAGCGTGGGAGAGGAGCAGCCTCAGCGCAAGGAAGTGCTCAGCCATACAGCCGCACAGAGAGAAGAGGTTATGAAGAGGGGGAACAGCAACGACGGCACTTGCTCACACTACCGACACACAGACAAGCAGCGCGTTGACGACGGTGTCATTATCGTGTACTTACCGAGGGCCCTGACGTCCTTGGCGAGGTACAGCGCTCGGCTGGAGAGCTTCTCGAGGGTTCGTGTCACCATTGCGTCTGCTGCTGTGCGTGTCTCTGTCTGTTTTGCGACCTGACGGTCTTCTCAAGGCTCGTGGGCCGCTTGCACGCGTTGGTGCGACGAGGGGGTTCATATGCGCAACTGGGGTCATATTTTCATTAGATACCTTTTACTCAGATCACATCAGTCAGTCTTGCTGCACAACTGATTCAAATATTCAAATGTTCAAACGGACATAAACTTTGCAAACCTATTATAAAAGGGTTAAAAAGCTGTTTGTTCAAACAACACTTCCCGAGCCAAACACTCTGCCTGCCCGATTTATGCATCTTAAAGAGCATATTCGAGTCTAGGAGGGTTTCCTTCGCGCTCCTTTTGACGAGCGTCATTCGACGACACCAAGCCAATTGTGCGAGAGGCATCGCGTCGCTCTCCTTGTCCAGCCCTCTCCCCCACAGCAGCAGCAGCCATGCGCCGCACGACGCTCGGCCCCATCTCGTCCTCGCAGCTCAACGCGCGCTCCACCGCGCTGTCAAACCCGTCGGCGGCGCGCATCTCTCTCGGCGCGACGAACAAGGCGTTCGGGCGCCAGTCCATCGGCCCGCTCGCCCCCTCGGCGACGTCGTCGCGCCGCGTCTCCACCGCTGCCCATGGCGCTCCACGACCGCCTCCCGCCGTGCCTCGTAACTCGACGTCGCGTCAGTCCGTCGGAACGATGGCCGCTGCCGCAGGGATCAACGGACGGCGCAGCAGCGTGTACGGCGGACGCACGTCCATGTCGGCGCGTGGCGGGCGCCTCGACCCCCGTCCGCTGACAGACAAGACGTACATGAACGGCTGCATTCACGCGCTGATCGAGTTCCTGAGCGACCGCCAGTACGACCACGTGCTGTCGCCCAAGATCCTGAAAGGGCCGTCGAAGAAGGACTTTTGCAACATCATCCAGTTTCTCTTTCGCCAGGTGGACCCGACGTTCGAGTTCGGCGTCAAGTTCGAAGAGGACGTCGCGGCGCAGCTCAAGAACCTGCGGTACCCGTTCGCGATCAGTAAGACTGCGCTGGTTGCTGTGGGCAGTCCGCACACGTGGCCCGCGCTACTGGGCTCCATCGCGTGGGTCATCGAGCTCCTGAGTGTACGTATCCCGCAGTGCTTATTCGCTTGGCGTGGATCCGTTATTTCTCACTGACGTGTTCGCTGTTTGTGACTTCTAGTATGACGAGATCGTTCAACGGGAGACCAACGTGGACGAGTTTGACGGCGAGAACGGAGACAAGGCGTTCTTCGAGTACCTTGGCACTGCATACCGCGTGTTTCTGGCGGGCGACGATGACCAGTACAACGTGCTCGAGCAACAGGAAGCGAATAAGCACGGTACGTCTCCACGATCTGTTCATTGTCGCATCTTGATCGTGCATGGGTTTGTTAATAGAAGAGCAACGCGTTGAACTGTTCTCGTAGAAACCCGCAACCACGTCATTCGCGAAGAGTGCGATGATCTGGAAAAGGCGAATGAGGAGCTCAAGAAGCGCATCGAGCAAGCCAAGAACGCCAAGGTATGATGTGAAATAACAACGGCAGGTATGGATCGACTGTGCCTGCTTGTCTAACATCCTGTCATTCGTTTCTCTCTTTGTAGTCTTCGCTTCCAGCATTGAACTCCAAGAAGGCGGACTGTCTGAGCGATTTGGAGAAATTCAAGAAGCTCGTCGCACAGCTTGACGCGCACCAGTCCAGTTTGATTCAGAAGATCCAGGAAAGAGACCAGGAGCGTCTCAACAAAGGTGCGTGGTGCCTTTCGACTGTGGTGGTTGCTTCAAGTTTTGATTTTGATCCGTGTGGTATGTAAATTTGAATTTAAACAGAGAAAGAGCTGCAAGCTCGCCAGCACGAGTTCCAGAATCTGCGGATCCGTATTGAGAACCAGGAGCTGTCGGCGGAAGACGTCGAGCAGATGGCAAAGGAGCGCGTGCGACTGAACGAGCAGTGCCACCTCGCTGCGCAGCGTCAGAAAGAAATACAATCCAGCATCTGGAGACAGGAGACGACGATCGCCGAGCAAATGGATGCGGTACGTTCGAGAATCAGTTCGCACCAACTGAGTCTGACTGTGTGAGCCACTCTGACATTTTCTTATGTTGTGTGTTATCGTTGTTAGATTGAGAACTTCGTGAAGGAGTATTCCGTCAAGGCGACTAGCATGAAGCTCCTGCCCTCCATGGCGAAGAATGCCTACGGTGTGGACTACGAGATCGTACTCGATGCTCACACTGGCGGCGTTGCAGCGGCGAAGCAACTGAGTCTGCACCTCAAGCAGCACATTCGCCCTGCGCTGCTCAACTTCAAGAAGAACCGCTCGGACCGCAGAAGTGTCGCGCTTGATGAAGTTCTGCAACTACAGGGAGACGTCGAACACAGTCGGGCGCTCTTTAACGTCGAGCACGAGAAGGAGCAGACGCTCGAATCGAGAGCGAAGAAAATCGAAGACACAGTTCGACGAGAGCGCGAAGCCCGTGAAATGAGCATCAACCAGAAGATCGCAACGACCGAGGACGTGGAGCTGCAGATTGAAGGAATTCTGAATGAAAAAGACGTGAACGCGCAGGAGACGCAATCTCGCCAGCAGCTTGAGTCGCTCAAGAAATCGTACGTGCTTGCTTTGTTCATGTGTCAATTGCATCTTGGATGCTCAGTCAAACTCACACTGTTGTTTGCCTGCTTTCACAGGTACACATCCATGGTGGAGAACTACCACAACCTCGTGGAGAAGAACCGTCACGAGGTCGCAAACGCGCTCATCTCGTGCACAGACCACAAGGAGATGATCGAGCAGGCGATCGTGTCGCAGGAGAAGGAGATCGAAGCGTTCTGGTCATGAAGATGAGAAAAGCGCCGTGGTGAATTACGAGAGGAAGAGCAGCCCATCAGAGTTTGTGAGTAGGATAGATGAAGCAAGGTGTGATTTATTAATGTGATGATAACGATGCACCAATGTTGTATGAGTATGAGTGAGATCCGCGCAGCTCGAAGTTAAGAAGTCAGAGAAGCAAAACCATGGCCGTCAACACAAGAGAGTGAAAGAAAAAGAGAGCAGTCTTGATTCGCAAAGAGAGCTGTTTACCAAACCCACGTATGAGAGCACAACAGTTGGCACGCACGCAAGCATCGCCCGCCTAGCATCAGTTCGCCGCCTCGAGTGAGTTCGTGCGCAGGACAAACTGGTCGAACTTCTCCTGGAGCTTCTGGCGCTGCGCGAGGCGCTTTCGCACGAGCGCCGTGCGGTTCTGCTTCCAGAACTCGATCTCGTCCTCGGGGATGCCGTAGTTCTCCTCGTCGTCCGAGTCGCCGTCGAGCTCGGGGAGCGACGACGCAAACTGGTTGGACGCGTCCCAGCCCATGGACGAGAGTAGCTGCATCTCCATGTCCTCGTCCAGCAACAGCGTCTTGAGCGAGCAGACATCATCGCAGGACGAGTTGCACTGGTGCTGCTGATTTTGGTCGCTGCTGTCCTCGTTCGTCGAGTCGCTGTCCTCGTTCTCGTTGTTGTTCTCGTCGTCGTCCTGGCTGCTGCTGCTGTTCGAGTTGGAGCGCGACTCAAACGAACCGCTCGAGCGACTGGGTGGCTGCTTCTTCACTCCGGACTGCGCCGTCTGCTTCACCTTAGACTGCTTGGCGTTTTTGCCGACGGCCTTTGAGTCGGGCTTCTCCACCTGCTTCTGCTTGGTGGCGCTCTTGCGCTTCTTCTTCTTCTCTTTCTTCTTCTCCTTCTTCTTCGCCAGTCGCCGCGACTCGTCGTCCTCCTCAGCCAGCAGCTGCTCCATCATCTCCATGCCATGCAGCGCCTCGACCGCCACGTCAAAGTTACGGCGCAGCGTGAAGACCGAGCAGTGCACGAGCAGCTCCTCTGAGCGCTTCTCCGTGCGAATCTGCGTCCACAAGTTCTGCATCTTCTCCCAGATGACCATGCCGAGGCAGATCAGCACCTCGTCCTGAGCCTCGGCGATCGTGCGCGCGTGACGATCCCCCCAGTCGCCCACGATCTCCTGGTCCGCGCGCGACATGAGCTGCGACATAAAGTCGATGTGGCACGGCACCACGATGTGACTCGTCGTGCGCGAATATGTGAGCTCGTCAAAGAGGTACGACGTGTAGTGGAGTTCGTCGCCGTAGTCGCTGTGCTCGTGGTGCTTATCGACGCAGTCAAAGCCCGCGCAATCCTCGCAGTCGTCTTCGCTACAGCTCGAACCGATGAGCAGGTCGTACGCCTCGAGCACCTTCTCTTTACAGCGACAGCAGAACCGGTGGCGGCGCAAATAGTTCTCCAGGTCCGTGAGGAACTGATCCGAGTCAATATGCGAGAGGTGACGCTGGTGTTCGTCCGAGAGCTTATTCCAAAGCGCTTCAAAGGCCGCGGGACGCGGACGGCCGCGTGCGCGCTGCGCGTGGAGCGGGCAGCGCGCCCGTGCGCCACTGCTGCCGCTGCTACCCGAGGATTTGCTCACGCGGTTGATCTTCGCGAGCGACGAGCTCCCGCAGCGCTCTTGGTGTAGGAAGAGCGCAAGCGACAGGTCCGAGTTCGTCAGGTGCTGGTCGTTCAGCTGGAAGCTCGTGTCTTTGTTAAAGCAGAGGCCCGAGTTCGCGACGAGCGCCGGCGGCCGACACGCGCCGCTCATGAGCTTCTGCGCGAGCGCCTCCGTGCTGTTTCGACAGCCTGAACACGGTATTAACTCGTTCGTCGTCTGCAGGAACTGGTACAGGTAGCCGCGCAGTGACGCCGTGCGCTCGTGGTCCGTCAGCAGCAACCAGCGCTATTCCACCAACAAAGGCATCAGGACGAGGCAGCATACAGTCAGACGCACATATATATATATCCACCGCATCATCAGCACTCTCTACACAAATGAAGAGCTCCTCAACGACGTCATTTCGTGTGTGTCTCGTACCTTTCGGAATTCGCGGGATTCCGCAGGCGTCGGCTGGCACTGGCACACATGCAGCGCGTCGTCGTAGAGGTCACGCGAGCTCCCGCTCGTGCTCACACTGGACGAAGCGGTCGTCGTCATACTGCTGCTGCTGCTCTGGTGCGTGAGCTGCTTCTTGCGCGCGGACGACAGGGGCGGCAGCGGCGCGGTCGCGAGTGCGCAGGCGGCTTCGTCAGCGGCTGCGATCGTGGTAGGGACGGCGTCCTCGTGGTTGGGTTCGGCCATGGCCATGGCGGTCGGTTATTCGTGCGTGAAGGTCTAGAGCCCTGGCTGGCAGGCAGGTAGATCGACAGACAGACAGGCAGGCAGGCAAGCGCAATAGGAATACGAAGCTGCTGAGTAACTGAGTGTGGCCAAAAGCTTCGCTTTGTGCCTGCGTGGCTGGGGGGCGAGGTTGTCTGTGTGGGTGTGGGGTTACTATGGAATTGCTCGTCCAATGAAAAAGTATGGGATAGAGCTCTACAGTGTGTCGCGCGAATTGTGGTCTCCTGACATATATCATACGAAACAAGATATACGATTATGAAGGATATGCTGAGGACGTGTTGCTATCTATGACTCTTTCTAACTACTCACCCCGTTATAAATGATACAAAGGTATTTGAAGGGTATGTATTATAGAAATGTTGTCGCGCACTGAACGCGCTCTTTTTATGGCGGACAATTGCCAACTCATCGATCGAGAAATCCGAAGACGATGCGGAGGCGAGTGTCCGACCTGCTCGCGCAATCCATCCATCAACTTCAACGCCAGCGTCGTATGTGTGAGGTGACGACCATATCCCAATACCCATCCACAGCCATTCTAGAGTACATCAAGACCCTCTTATTTCATTCTACAGTCATGCATGCAGCCGTGGGCATCAATCAAGGCCTCCTCTGAAGTAGTCGCTCGTTCTCTAGTTTGCTCGCCGTCAGCATTTCCCACCACCGCCGTCAGAGTGCTCGCGTACAGATCGTCACACTGAAGACGGACTTCCTGCACGCTGCTGTTCTCCTCCGGTGTCTTCTCCGTTGGTGCTACTGTTGTTGTCTCTACTGCTGCTGTACTTGTCCTTGTGCTTGTATCTGCGTCCGCGAGCAGATCTCGAAATGGATTGCTTGCTGCTGTCGGCCTTGTCTCGTCATCGTGGAGCGCGTCAACGATGCTCGCGAGGCGGCTCTTTTGTCTAAGCTTTGTAGCAGGCACGTCGTAGAGCAGCTTGGCTGGAAACCCAGAGAGCGCGCGCGGGTTAAAGGCGTCGGGCACGACGTCGATGTCGAGCTTCCCGCTCGTCTCACTCAGAAAGAACTGCTCGAGACAGAGGAAGCGAAAGTTGTTATCCAGGTGCTGGTCGAGGTTGCGGCAGAGCATCAGGCGCGACGAGCGCAGCACCTCGCGCTCGCGCTTGCTCAGCATCTTCCGGTGGAACAGCGTGCGCGCGATGCGGTCCAGCAGCGAGTCTGCGACCTGTTGTGAATTAGCAGCATGATGTTCCGCGGTGAGACGCACGCTAATACCAACAGTGTCGAGGCCCGCTCCTTACCTTCTTGCCTTGCCGATGCTTGCCGCCGATCGGATCGAGCAACTTTGGTTTCTCTGGACCTGCACTCTGCGAAGACGCTGCCGTCTTGCCCCCAGGCTTGCCAGTGCGGTTGTTCATTCCGATGACCTTCCGACAATTTACGGAGCCACATAGACACTCGGTGATTTCCTGTCCAGTCAAAAGGTACACATAAAATGCAAGATGAGCTGTTCGATTCTTGAGGTGTCCACTTACGGAGGACGCTCACATGGACACCTACCAGTTTGCTAAAAGACTCGAACTTGTAGTCGAACGTAATCTCTTCGCTCGTGTGGATGTCGCGCAGTGCAAAGATTCCGCAGCGCTCCTCGCCGTTCACGTCCCACTTCTCCACACCGCAGTTGGGCTCGCAGCTGTGGTTGATGAAGCGCGCGAAGCCGCCCATGCGCGTCGCATCGATCACTTCACCGCCACTCAGCACCATCATGTAGCGGTGTTTCTCGTTGTGGTAGCGCTGCAAGTCCATACATTTGACATCCAATTAGCACCTGAATGCGTATAGCAAACCACAACTATAACCACAGGTCACCTACTAGCCGCCGCATGTGGTACTCGTTCTCGGTCACGATCTCGCCCATGTACTCGCCTACGAACTCGCCCGCACGGATATCCTGCATCGAGAAGAGCCCGAGACCCTTGCGCCCGCACTCCTGGATCCTCACACCAGGCATGACGCCCTTTTGAATGCACTGGTTCGCGCACCGATCGCCGCACGGACAGTAGCCTTCCACGCACTCGACCAGAGCCTGGTTCAATGAGCACACAGGCAGCACAACGAGAATTATGAACTCAATTACCATGGACTCCCGCTGATTAGTAAAGCTGCATTGTGACCTACGGCTCGATTCACGCAGTCTTCTAGGCAGCCCATGGTTCCGTCCATTGGCGGCAAGCACAAGCAAATCGGCATCTCTTCCTGCAGTAAGCAGCCCGATACAAGGTGTCAACATTGTTACTGACGCAACCAAGACGTTCTGATAAACATGACAGTCGACGTAACCGTAACGTCTCCATAGTAGCGGCCGCACGCACCTCAGTGAGCTTCCGCTCAGCGCGTTCCACGTACACGTTCTTGGTGAGGATGCGGATCTCTGCGAGCGCGATCTCCACCGACCGGTTGCCGGACTTGCGGCTCTCCTCCAGCATCTCGATGCGCTTCTGCTCGTGCCTACAACACATGAAAAGAGCAACGTACGTACACAAACGCACGTAAGCAGGACGTCTCTCTTAAGAAAACAGGCAGCAGCAGCAACACACAAACGTACATGGACGACTTGAGACGCGCGCGGGGCGGCTCGGCGTCGTCTCGCATGATGGTCGTCGCGTCCCTGCTGACTTCTTCCTGTCGCTTGCTTTTGCTTGGCAGCTCAAAATCAAACAGTCGTCACGCCCGACAGGATTGGTTCGAATTCCATTTCTTGCTGATTTTAGACCAATCACAGGAAGGTCTTGACAGACCGGCGCATCCATTTTGAAATTGCCGGCTGGTAATGGACACAACATTGCCCTAAAAGCGATGCAGGTGCTGCGCGAGACGTCCTGGCAGTGGACGCCGAAAGCCGCCATCACCGCCGCCGACGCTTGCCATGTGTGCACTGCACTAGCGCTCGAATATACGGACCACGCGCTCGTGCGCGTGCGCTTTAACTCGCAGACGGCGAGTCAAAGCCACCACCGCAAAAGCGTCGAAGAACCCGAGCTCGATGACGACGTTGCTGCCATTGCTCCAGCCCAAGACCTGGAGCTGCCGGGACACATGGAGCGTATCACGAGTGTATGCGTGTTTAGAGGCTCGACGAGTGCAAACGTGACGCTTTGCTCTGCGTCCAGTGACTGGTGCGTGTGTGTGTGTTGCTGTCAATGTATCACAACTATCTTGCCTTTGTTGACAAATAAACTATTGTGAACTGTGTGTGTGATTTGTAAAGCGTGATCGTGTGGCAGATCCAGGACTTCACGCGCGTCTCCACGTCGATTCTGTGCGAAAATGCGCTGTCATGCGAGCCCAGCAGCATCGCATTCGACAAGACGGGCGCGCTCGTCGCGCTCTGCTGCGACCGCGTCGTGCAGGTGTTTGTGGTCGAGCGGCGCGAAGTGTTCATCACCCTCGAGGGCCACTTGGCGCGCGTGAGTGACTACGTTTGCGACTTCAGTCTACTGCATTGGCTAAATATTGAAATTGCCATGCATCCTGTGCGTAGGTGACCAAGTGCGAGTTCCACCCGATCCGCCACCACCTGCTCATCACGTGCTCAGAGGATCGGACGTTCAAGGTATGCAGTCTTACATGCCTCGCACTCTTTGACGAGCTTAAGGCAGCTTGGTCCTAACACAGCTCTCGCTGGTGGCCTTGCATTCTGTCTACAGATCTGGGACCTCGCAGCGAAAGCGCTGCTCTTCCAGTCTTCCGTGCTCTCGGCGTTTACGATCCTATCATTGACTACCAATTCCATCACGGGGGACTTCTCAATTGGCTTTGCGGACGGCACTGTGCGGATCTTCGCTCTTTTAGACACAGTCGCGAAGGAGATGGCGACCGTGAGCGTTGACAGCTTCCTGCGCAAGCTCCTGTGGAAGAAGCAGCGGCAAGAGGAGATCCAGGAGCTGCTGCAAGAATCGCCCAACGTCGTGAGCTCTCTGCCGCCGTGGGCGCGTAGCGAGCAGTCACAGGAGACCGCGCAGATCCAGGCCCAGGTGCAGGCACTGAGCGCCAAGTCTCCGCTGCCTCTTGGCTATTCTCAAATCACTGGATGTGGTAGTGCGACGATGACGACCAACGAGTTCAAGTCGGACGTCGCGTGTCCGATCCTGGCGTTGTCCTACTTTTGCGCCCACGGGTCGGCTAATGGGAATGGAGACAATGTCGGGTCCGAACCCGACCGCAGAGCGCACTTCAACAGCCACGGCGAGCAGGAGCTGCTCGGCTGGGAGCAATACCTTGTGGTGGGGACTCCACGTCACGTGTTGTACGTCAACGCGTTCTCGCTCGAGATCACTGTGCTCCAAGACCTACAACTGCCGATTAGGGATGAGACTCGAGCGACTCGCAACAACACCCCAGTGGCCATGGCAAAGGACTTTTGCTTCTACCAAATTGGAGCAACAGCGACAGTAGAGACGACGAGCAAGTCAATGACGGTCGTGTGCGGCATTGTGAGCGCGTTCCAGCCCTGCTTCACTGTGTTTGGCTCGAGCACTGGACGAAGCTCCAGTGGTGACCAGAACTCGCTCAACAACAGCAACAACCAGTCCGATGGCGACACTATCGCGAGCACAACAGCAAGCTCACGGATATCCGTGCTGCCGACTGGTCCGCCACCGCTCGACAGCGTGCTCAATCTACCGTCGCTCGCGGTGGTCGCTGGCTCCAAGCTCCCGAAGAAAGGTGCAAAGAACCTGGACAAGCCCGTGACGTTCCACACGCGCATCAAGTCGTCCGGGTACGGCTCGGCCCCGCCGTTCGGCACGACGAAGCGTACGAGCATCCACGACCGCAAGACCCCTCCGCGTTCAAAGCAGCCACTGGCCGCCACAGATGCGTTCCTGAAGGAATACCCGAGCCAGTGTGGCCTGCTGCAACACTTCCAGCAGAAACACGCGCTGCCACGCAACACGCTGCACAGCGGCGCGATCCACCACATCGAGTTCTCGAGCGACGCCAAGTGGCTCGCGACGTGCGGCAGCGACCGCGTCGCGCAGGTCTGCAAGCTGCCGTTCAGTCGCTTCGGCGGCGAAGGCAACGTGTTCGCCGGCCACGACAACGCCGTCAAGGCGATCCACTGGAGCCAGAGCAATCAGATGGTGATCACGACGTCGGCCGACAAGTCGGCGCGCGTGTGGCTCGTCGATAGTGATGTGGCGTCGCTGACGTTCCACGGTCTGCCGCCGGTGTCCACGTCGCCGTCGCCAGGCAAGCAGCGACCAAAACCACAGGCGTCGTCCTTCAATAGTAGCGCCAAGAAGACCGCCAAGCAGGAGATGGTGGACGCCATGTTCTTCTACATGGACAAGTTCATCCTCTCGGGCTGCGGCAACGCCGTGCGGCTGCACCAATTCGAGCTCGACGAGCTTTTCGCGCGCGCGCAGAAGAAGAAGGCGAGCAAGAACGACGTCAAGGTGGAGGAGAACAAGAGCCGCAAGAAGAAGGTGGCCGAGTGGGTGTTCGACGACATGCAGAGCCTCACGGCGCTCGCGTGCGTCAATGGTTCGTTCCTCTCGTCCATCGTCATTGCTGCCGGCTCGGACCGCTCGCTGCGCATCCTGGACGCCGCCGTGGGCAAGACGCTGCGCGTGATCGCGGACGCCCACGCGCGCGCGGCGCACACGCTCACACTGCCGCGCGCGTCGTGCTTCACGAGCCACCCGTCCAACTTCTACGACCTGCTGCTCAGCAGCGCCACGAACTCCACAATGCACCTCTGGGACATCCGTGCGGACAATTGCGTCATGCGTTTCGGCGAGCACGTCAACCGTGTGCACCAGCTGGGCGTGACCTTCAGCCCGTGCATGCGCTACGTGGCCACGGGGTCCGAGGACCGCATGGGCTACCTATACGACATCCGCACGGGCCGCTGTCTCAAGAAGCTCGCGGGCCACACGGACGTCGTCACGTCGGTGGCGTACAGCCCCTTGTATCCGCAGCTCGCGACATCTTCCTACGATGGCACAATACGCTTCTACTGCGACAATAGAAGCGAGTGAGCTTAGATCAATGCAACAGACAGATAGGCTAGCAAGCAAAGCAGCACAAGGCGTTTTGGACTTTGAATGTATTTCAACAAAATATAACACACATAAGATTTCATGCGCATTGGAATCTCGGCTTCTGAAGCACGAGAACGTCACGAAAGGCTGGGTCTTCTAGTGGTTCATCCGATTGCTTACACGCGCACGGCAGGGGAGTTCACGAACGAACCCTCCTCAACCTCCGAAGGCTTCGCCTTGGCGCTGTCCATCAGTCCCTTGCGCTCAACGGTGCCGGTGACCTCGGTGGTAACGGTGTTCTCGTCCTCGACGGCGTGCTCAGCCTTGGCGCCCGCAATGGTGCGCTCGAGGTCCTTCTGGGCCTTGCGCTTGCGGAGGACGAACACCACGAGCACGACAATGATGGCGATCAGAGCAACAGTGGCCGAACCAGCGATGGCAACCTCCTTCACGTCGAGCTCCTCAAGGCGCTGCAGGAAGTTGGTCGTGGCAGGAGCAACGTTATCCGAGGTACCGTTGTTGGCGTGGATGTGCTTCATTGGCTGGGCGAGGAACTTCTTGCGCTGGCCTGGGGTCATGCACTCTGGCACTTCCTCCTTAATCATCAGCCAGTTCACGATTTCGCCAACTTCACGGTGACCGCACTCAGTGAGCAAAAGACGCTTGCCCTCTGGGATGAAGTTGAGGATGAAGCGACCCTGGGTCTCGTCAACGCCATTCTTGGTGCAGTTGATGTAGGTCACAACGTGGTACGCGAACGTCTCGTTGCCATCCGGCTTCTGCTCCACAGCATTCAGAGTCATGTTGAACGAGTCGCACACGCTCGAGTCGTTGTACTGGATGAACGCGTACAGCGAAGCCTTGATCACAAGGAGCGGTGGGTCGTTGTACACGGAGATCCACTGGTCCTTGTTGCGCAAGTCGATCTTGTCGATTTCCGCGCTACCTTCCGACGAACCATCGATGACACCCTCGTTCTTTTCACCCTTGATCTTCTTGTCGTTGACCGCCTTGGTGGATGGCGTTGGGGCACTCGCTTCCTTGGCAGCTTCCTTCTTCTTGTGCTTCTTTGGCGCATCAGTCGCAGGAGCGGCCGTGGTGGCAGCTGGAGGAGCCGTGGTGGCAGGCGCTTCCGTGGCTGGAGGGGCCGTGGTCGCCGGAGGAGGCGCAGTGGTGGCAGGGGCCTCCGTCGCAGGCGCCGCAGCCTCCTTGTGCTTCTTCTTCTTCTCCGTGGCAGCAGGCACAGGAGCGGTGGTCGCATCCTCCTCCTCTTCATCATCCTCCTCGGTGGTAGGGGCAGGCGCCGCCGCTTCCTTCTTCTTGTGCAGCACGCGGCTCGCGTGCGCTGGCTCAAACCCCTGCACAGTGGCAGCGGCCTGCGCAACGCGGTTGGCCGTGTCAATGACCAAGTTGCGGTCCGTGGTCTCAGCTGGGGCGGCAAGCGCCGTGGCGGCAACGGCCGCGAGCATGAACAAGCGCAGGAGTCCAGTCGTCTGCATCGTGCTACTCTGGTCGTTCGTTCTTCGGCTGCTGTTGCTGCTGGAGATGTGAGGGCCGCGAGGGAAATTGGAGATTGAGGAGGGGGAGCGGTCTGCCGCACAAGCGCCGCTGCGCTGGCTGTTTGTGCGCACTGGACATCACTTTGGCTCGCAAGCCCCGTCGCTCCAGTCTCTCCCCCTCTCTTTTGCTCATTCGCCCTCAAGAGCCAAACGGCCCAATCAGAGCGCAGAACTGCGGTATGGAACTGAATTTCTTGGGTTTTGGCTCGCCACGTGCGTTGTGCAGGTTTGAAGCGTATGCAGTTCTAGAGGTCGGGCAACGTGATGAGACTATTTCATTTCATGATATTATAAATTCCAGCAGGTCAAATATCGACTGTGACGGAATAGTTATCAACTCAAAGAGGATGTAGACCTAGCCCCGACTTACACGTGATAATGTTCTTGTTTGTGGACCCTCTCCCCGTACAGCATACAAAACGCAAGTTATTTTGCATTCTGATGCGAGGTTTATGATGGCCACAGAGTCGGGTACGGTCTGGACCACAACCATCTGATCGCACTTTTACGTGGCTGTTGCTGACCAACCGCCTCGCTTCTGGTGTGTGTCTCGGCCTCTACAGATGTCAACGACCAGTCAGAGCGATGGACGGTAGCAGCGATATCCTATGCCGCGTAGTCGAGGCCATCAAGCAACTGAGCTGGACTGCTGACCTGGCAAAACATAAACTTGAACGATTTGGAGCCACCGAGGTTTCTATGATCTGATAAGGTACGATGTGGCGCTACCTGGCTGTGTCGCGTTGTAAATGCGCAGAGAAAGGACGCTGTGACGGTAAGGAATGGGCAACAAGTCTGGCGATTGAGCGATGGAGCCACACGATCACAACAATCCGTCGATCGGGGCCATTTGGTTGCTCTTCGCTTTTTCAGCGCCGACCAGGCAGCAGTCTTCACATTAGTCTTCACATTAGCACATGGCAGTGTGGCTACAAGCAGAAAACTCACACTGCTGAGCGCGGCTCCACTTGTTTACCGGCCCCCCTTGAATCCCAGACGGAAACCAAGAAGCGCAAAGTCAGCATGTAAAAAACTGGTTTGAGCTGCTTGAAGCGGAAAGATCGCCGAATCTACTCCCATTTGTCCTTTTTGGCCAATCAGCGAGCGCAGCGTGGCAGTTGAAGCGTACTTTAGCGGACATTTTGGTGCGCCCCATCCTCCTCCCTTCCACGAGATGCTTTCTCGGATCCGCACGTTTGTCGTCTGCGAAAGGACGCGCGCGTTCATTTGAGGAAAGCAAAGCTGGCGAGCGCAATGCGGAAATCCCAATACGATGGCGACGAGCGGCAGTGAAGAAGAAGACGAGGAGGAGCAACTCAGCAGCGACGACGAGAGTAGCAATGATGGTAGCGACGGATCTGCTTCGTCTGGAGACCAGAGTGACGATGCCAGTGACGATGCCAGCGACGAAGACGACAAGGGTCACGAGTTGAAGCAAGCGCAAGTGCGTGGCGACATCCAGGAGATGCGTCTAATGGTCGGCGAGATGGAAAAGATCAAGCAACGACTGCTGTTTCGACTCGAGAGCGAGAAGCAGGCAAAGCTGAGGGAAGCGGACTGGCAGCGCCGACAGCAACAACTTGCAGACGAGGAGCAGCAACGCCGACAGCAACAACTTGCAGACGAGGAGCAGCAACGCCAGCAGCAGCAACTTGCAGACGAAGAGCAGCAACGCCAGCAACAGCAACGCCAGCAGCAGCAGCTTGTTGATGAGAAGCAGCGGCACGAATTGCAACAGCTTGCGCAGGAAGAGCAAGAGCGACAGCAGCTTCGGCAACAACGAGAAGAAGCAGAGCAGGCAGCTCGAGCGAAGGACAGGATCGCTCAAGAAGCAGCAACTGAACAGCAACGGCAACAGACTTTGCCCGGGCGTTCTTTTGTTGAGATGAGCGTGCAGACGGAGCTCAGCTCGGCGCATGCTAAGCGCGAGGACCACATGCACTCGAGTGTCATGGAGCAAGACCCTCGCTCGATGGAGGACTTCTCCCAAAGGCAAACTGCAAACACCTCACAGCAAGCGTCGGTCCGTGATGAGAATCAGTTGGCTCGGCTAAGCCTGTACGATTTGGGAAAGAGCTATGGTCTGAAAGAGTCGACAGCGTCGCCATCGAGTCCAGATTCGAATCATCACGAGCATCCGTACAGATCTGCTGCACAAGCCCCGCCAGCTTCGGCTTCTCGACGTGTTCCGGCGTCGCCTTCAGAAGCGTCCGATGCCGATACGTTCTTCATTCGACGCGATTCGAATCGGACGGGTTGGCAGCCTGACGTCCCTGACCACAGCAATGACAGCTTTCGTCGCAGCCAAGGCAGCGTTCTGGACTCTGAATACGGCAACAACGAGCCTCTTGGGTCGCCGACGTCGCGAGCCGGCGCCCGCACAACCAACAGCGCATTCGACACGCTGCGGAACAGTATTCTGTTCAGCATCCACGAAGGAGGACATAGTGACAATGTGGCGTCTGTAGCGTCCAGCAAGCTGTTCGAGCCGCGGCGCAGTCGTATGAGCTCAGCACTGTCGAGCGCAGCCGATGGCGACGATGAGGGCGTCGTGAAGACGGACGAGCAGCGAGAACAGGAAGCCATCCAGAGCCTGCTCTTTGGCCGATGACACGTCGTTTGTCTTGGATATTTTTCCAGTTGTTCGCCAGCCACTCACCCAAGAGCGCATCTTGCCTTTGGTGCAGCTGCGCAGTCATCGTGAGATGGGTGCAGAATTGGCCATCAAGTGATGATGACATCGATTCGGATCAAGACGGAGGTGAGTACCGTATCTAAGCCTCTGAAAATAGATACCTGTGATTATCATTTGTTGGGTTATTTTCTATTGTCTGTTGACGTAAAATAGAATACCCCGCTCCAGTTGATCAGTTATTCTGTGTGCCAGTAGAAACGGTTGCAGCAGCGCGCGTCACTCGTTTCCATCCGATACAAAAAAGCTGAGCCACCGTTGAAATCATTCGAATTATTTACCAGCGCAGACGAGAGCGCGTGGTGAAAGCGAGCGCTCTGGACGAAGACGAGCGTGCGTGTGGTGAACAGCGAGCAGCATGGCGGAGTTCGTGGAGATGATTCTCGCGCAGGTGCGTAGCGAATGGCTTGCTGGGTGGCGGCACCAGCCAGTTGCTGCTTGGCGTTGGCTGCGAACAAGCGGAATATGGATACAGTCATGGCGCAGGCGTGCTCCTGCTGGCATCAATACTGATGGTGCGCACCGATGCTAACTGCTTGTTTGTGTGCTGGTGCATGTGGTGGTGGTCTTGTGATTGTTGTCTGCAGCTGATCGGCAACATCTCGACGGCGCTCATCGTGGTGATCTTCTACTTCAACTTCCTCCTCTTCGAGAACTACCTGCGCCTGATCGTGTGGGCGATCCTCTTCAGCCAGGCGCTGCGTCAGGCCAAGAACAGTGTCGTGGCCGTGCTGCAGTACCTCAGCGACGACCCGGACGTCGACAAATACGTGCGTCGACTGCCTGTCATCGCATTGCTGGCAGCACTTGTGCTATATGCTGACGCCATTCTGTATCGTTCATCATGTATCCGTAGGGCTTCTTGACGTGCGTATTTTCCAAGTCGAGCGAGATCTTCTTTCGCCACCCGCATGATGGCTCGAGACGCACGGCGAAGGAGCTCTTCCTGAACTACGGGATCTTCTTGTTCGCGCTCATCGGCGCCGTGTCCATCTGGCTGCGCATGTACTCGTGGATCTCGTTTCTGAACATCGCGATCGGCTTCTGGATCGTCACGCTCAGCCTCATTAAGCTTCTCGACCGGCGCATCTTCTACTATCGCTACTTCATCTCGGATGAGGTGCTGGTCTCGAGTCTGCTCATCCTGGGCTTCTTCGCAACGGTACGAGCAACAAATCATGTGTGGTGTTGCACAACAGCAGTGTGACTGAATACCGCTGCTATTAATCTTCCACAGGGCATCTTCGTGGTCCTGTATTTGGGCACGGAGAGCTACCTCGAAGGCAGTCGCGCTGCGTCGGAGGTCTCCGAGTGGATCCAGAAGAACTTCATCAACGACGAGCGCACGCGCCAGATCTGGAGCGAGCAGGTGCAGAACAGCCGCGCGATGATCTCCACGGCGCTCAGCGGCATCGAGGACAACTACAACGATACGATGTGGTGGCCGCCGCTCAAGGGCGTCGTGAAGACCTACTACCTCGACTCCAAGTCGGGCGACGGCAACATCACGGCGCAGGCGTCGCTGTACTCGAAGCTCAGCAACCTCAGTCTTCCAGAGAACATGACGCTGCTCGAAGCAGTCACGTTCGCGTATGCGAAAGTGGACTCGGTGAACTTAACGTCCGTGCAGCTCACGGACTGGACGTCGAAGGGCCTCGAAGTGAGCAGCATCGCGTTTGGCTCGGTGGCCCAGCTGCTGCTGCTCATCGTGACGCTGCTCTTCGCATTCGTGAGCATGGGCATCCGCGCGTTCTTCTTCATGTCGTCGTTGTTCTACCTCCTGTGCACCCAGTGGGACCCCATCGAGCGCTTCGTGCAGGATCTGCTCCCCGTGCATGTCTCCAAACGGCCGGAGATCACGCGGTCGATCCGCAAAGTCATTGAGGGCGTGTTCTTCCTCCCACTCAAGATGTCGAGCATCCATGCGATTGTGACGCTCGTGTCGTTCACGATTGTGGTAAGCACCTGATCCTGTGAACTATAGTGGTGCAGCTCTCGCAGCAAGTCGGTCTAACATTGTTATTCTTCTCTGTGTATGCAGAACGCTGACTTCATGTACTTGGCGACGACGTTCACGTTCTTCATCTCGATCGTTCCAATCATCCCGCCGTACCTGGTCTGCGTGCCGTGGGTGATTTCGATCGGATTGACGTCGTCAGTTGTGAAGGCCATTGCGCTGTTCGGCGTCCAGTATTTCGCGTTCACGGTGCTCGATGACATGCTTTATGAGAAGAGCATCGTGGCGCTCAACTCGTACGTATCTGCGCTCAGTGTCGTCTTTGGTGTGTACGTCTTTGGCTTCGAAGGCGTCATCTTCGGTCCACTGTCCGTCTGCGGCGTCTCGTTTGCGTACGAGGTCTCGAACCACGGCATCCAGGCAGCTCAGGACGACGGGCGGAATGCGGACGAGACGAAGACCGACAGCCTAGAGGAAGAGAGTGAGCTGGAAGAGTCGCAGAGCACTGGTTCTTCGTTTGAGGACGACGGCAACAAAGCGGACGATGGGGACAGCGGCAACGCCTCCACGAACATTTTCTCCAACGCCATGTACCGAGTGATCTCGGGTCCTCTCGTCGATCGTGTTCGTCGCAGACTCTCGATCGATATCTCAACTGAAGACTCCGTGTGCGTGATACTCGTTGTCGAAGGGCTCAAGTCGCACCGGAAAGTGCGATTCGTTGCAAACAAGTCGTGGAGCTTGAAGGCGCTGTACGACAGTATTCGTCGGATGCTTCGCGTCCATTCCGTTGAAGGTAAGCGGGCGAGAGTGTGTATTGGTTTTTGCGTGTATACTGGCTGACTGATTTCTCTCTTTTCTCGTTAGGCATCTACACTCCGGACGGCGTTGAAGTGCTGTCGCCGCTGTACATGGTTCCAAATGAGGTTCTCCACGTCAAGGTCCGTCCAAAGACTCGCCCTCCAGTGTACCCCGATACAACTGGTTACCTGGAGCCTCAAGTCCGCGTGTCCTTTGTCAGCCATCACAATGTCTCTCCGAGTTTCCGAAGAACACATAGCGCGACATCCCCGATCTCTTCTCGACTGGGGCACGATGCGGAAGCGGCTGACTCAGGATTGGACTCCGAGTCAACTCTCTCGTCCACCGCGGCGTCCAGTTCGTCAAAGGGAAGACGGAGCGTCACTGGCGGCGTTCCCATTGTCTCAGTGTCAGGGCTGCGCCATCGAAGTCGAGTCAAGCGCCAGCAATCGACACCAATTTATCCAGGCGGTGACGACAGCGCAAACATACGCAGCAGCTTCACTATCAGTGCACAGAACACGCCTCCTCCATACCCAGGCACAGTTTCCGCGGCGTATGAAGATGTAGAGTGGACTCTGTCGCACAGACGGCCTGGTCTGAATGCCGTTAGCGATCCTTCCACACACATGAGCACATCAGAGTTCACGACAGCGCACGAAAACAGCGTCCCAGTCTCCAGCGGCGACAATGGCTTCACGACTCCAACCAGACTCCACTCGCCGACGAGCACTGAGCCTTCGCCAAGCGCTGACACCTACATCACAGCAAACTGTGACTCGAGGACAGCAAGAGACGTAGTTACTCCGCACACTTCGCCAGAACAGAGTCCATCATCAGTGAAGGAACCCACAGCGCCAGCACTTTCCCAGAAGGAAAAAGACGCTGTGAACCCCGCTGGACGACGCAAGAAGGCCACAAAGGCAATGAAAGCCACGAAAAAGCTCTTCTCGCCCGTGGCTGCCGATCAAGAGCGGAAGCTGGCGTTCCCTTTGGAGCACCCAGCGGCCAAACCATGAAATGCCTGAACGCAATTGCCATCAAGGTGAGTGAGGTGAGACCTCGTGGGGATGGCTCTAAAATAAGAAAGTGTCCAGGCTCTGAGTCTGCGAGTGATGATGGATGAGAGTGCGATAATGAAAGGCATTTTGCGAAAACAGCAACTCGTATGGAGCCGACGTTCATTGCGACTCCGTATGTGCAGGCCAGCTCGCCGTCCAGCCGCCAGATCCGTGCATGGCTCGACGAGCAGGAAGTAGAGTACGTCGAATGGCGGTCGAAGCGCAAATCTGTGAAGCACACGTTCGCGAGCGCGAAGCTCAATTCGCCCGTGAAAGTGCTCTTAAAGGTGGAGAAGGTGCCCAGCACGCCGTTGTGGATGACGCTGAGCAACCAAGCAGCGGAAAAACCAAGTAGCCCTCCGGCTTCAAGTAACTCTGCAGCAGCCAACAGGAAGAAGTCAGAGACACTGGTGCAGAGACAGCGGGCGACGTCGTTCATGGCCATCAACACCTCAGTGAAGGTGACTCCAGAGACAGCTGTGACAGGACGAAAGTCACAGAGAAGGTTGACAACCATGTCGACATCGACGCTGCCCACCATTCAGAAAGGAGAACTCACGCAACAGCCGACGAGCATGACTGGGAATGGCAAAAGCGTGCGCTTAGTGGACGCCCATCTGGCTCCTGAGACCCACACTCGACACGCGAAGACGTCGGCGCTGGCGAAGAAGCGACTACAGGAGCATCTCTACGACTTCCACTCGCGCCAAGTGTTTTCCTACGCGCCTAGTACTGAAGAGGAGAACCAAAGAGATGGAGACTCAGACGAGCAGCAAGAGAGCCAAGCAACCCTGTCAGAGACGAAAAATGGTGCAATCACCACCACCGAGCTCAATCCAATCAAAGCAGTCACCTCCGTGCCTTACAGACGAAGCATCGCCGTGCCTGCAGTAAAAGCCAAGCAGGACAACTGTGTGCTGGACGGCGTGTCGTTCATGACGAGCCAGCACTACGCGGGCATCTTCGAGCACGACTGGCGACTCAGCGACGTCGACCGAGTCGTGCGCGACGCCGTGGAGCGCAATCGCATCTACACGATTCTCAAGAGCTCGTACCGCGTGCTGCTCTGGTTCTTCCGCTTCTACGCTGGCAAGTCCGGCCTGGCGAATGGCGTCGCCCACGTGCACGATCTCTTCCTGATCTCGAGCAAGACGAAGCTTTTGGAAGACCTGAACGTGCAGTGCGTGGACCCGGCAAACTACGCGATCACGGACACACCATTGAAGCGAGACGGGATGGTGGCCTTCCTGCTGAACGTCGCCAGGATGATGAGCTCCCACAGTGCGAACCCAGCGCGGTTCCGTGTGCTCGCTGCTGAGGGCATTGAACTGTCGGAGGCCATGAAGACGCTCGTGCGCGACCACTTTAGCGTATACTCGCAGATCCAGGACGTCAACCATTTCCGCCACGTGTTTCTGCGCATGACGTGGACAGTCAACAGCAAGCCTCGGCGCTCTCGTCGTTTAGTGGAGCTGCTGAACAAGCACAAGCTCAACCTCGAAAACTTCTTCAAGGAGAGCGTGAAAGCGCCCATGGCAAAGGAGACCGCTGGGTTTAGTGACCACCACCAGCGAGTCTCAATGACATTCACGCAGTTTCTCTCGACGCTACGTGCCCTCGGCCTGATCGCCAGCCCCAAGGCTGCAGCTTTAGCCTCAGCCACAGCCGCAAGTGCGAATGCTCCGACTGGAATCGAAGAAGGGCGTGCGCTGCGCGTCTTCCTCTCATGCCTGCGCATGAGCGAGTTTGACTGCATGGACCACGATCCGGGCGTGTCCACCAGAGACGCCACGCTTGACCAGTTCGTTGAGGCACTGCTGCGGATCGCACTGATGCGCAAAGAGCTTTCGATCTGCCAGGGCGAATATGACGTCTGTCCCGGAGAGCTAACGTCTGACCTGTGTCAGTGCGAGCCTGAGAGCGTGAAGTACGACTTTGCCGCCTTTGACGACGCGGTCGAGGAGCTCTTGATGGTGATCCACACCTTCCGCCTGCAGCAGGCGCACAAGCGCACGGTCGCCAAGATGCAGTTGCTGCGGTCGCTGCAACTCAATGAGAAGCAGAATAATGTGATGCAATCGACGCGGTTCAAACTGCTGGCCACAGTGGAAAGCGAGGACGAGTGAGCCGATCAACCAGATCCAAGGGTCGGCCGGCTGTGAATCACGAGAGTCCAACCTGAGTGGGAGGACTTCAAGGCTGTGGCCGTTATGAGAGCGTCCCTCTGACGATAGATCAAGCGCCTGGTGATCGATTTGCCATTTCCACTTGTGATATACAACGACAATTCGAACAAGATGGCGCCAGCGAAGGTCGAGATCCCGGAGATTGACACGAACCCGTTCAAGATGGCGGCCGTGGGCAACCTGCAGCTGCTGCAGACTCTCGTGGAACCGGCCGCGAGTGCTGAGGGGAAAGCACCGACGCCGCCGCTCAATGTGAACGCCAAGGACCCGTACGGCTGCACGCCGCTCATCTGGGCCGCGCGCAACGGGTACGTCGAAGTGATGGACTACCTGGTCGTAAATGGCGGCGACCTGGAGGTCACGAGCTTTGGGGGCATGCGCGCGATCCACCACGCGGTGAACCAGTCGCGTCTGCCTGTTGTAGCGCGTCTGATCGAGCTCGGCGCGAACGTCGAAGTGCAGGACGACGCCGGGAACACGCCGCTCCACTTTGCCGCGTCACGAGGCATCCTGAATCCCATTACGCTACTGCTCAGTGCTGGTGCAAAGGTGAACGCGACTAATAAACAGGAGGTCACGCCGCTGATGAAGGCCGTGAACGCCGGCCACACGACCGCCGTGGAGAAGCTCATCGACAACGAAGCGAATGTGAACCACGCGAACGCCGAGGGCAACTCGGCGCTGCATCTTGCGGCGCGAGGCGGCTTTGCGCCCATTGTGAAGGTGTTGCTAGAAGCGCGCGCAACGACGGCCACGCGCAACAAACTGGGCAAAACAGCTAAGGAGCTCGCGTCGTCCGGTGACATTGCAAAGCTAATCGACTGAGGACTCGAATCACATGCGCGTGGTGTCGATACGGTACATGTACAACGGTCTTCTCATTATAATACACACACCACTGTAATATCTGTGCGGTTCGATACTGCAGCACCCCCTGTCAATTCCTCTTCTTGCGCGTGTACTCGTAGAAGAACGTGGGCAGCTTCTGATAGACAGTGTACTCGTCCGCCACGTCGTTCACGTTCACGTCGGCTACAAGAACACACGCAAGTCAGCAGTTGTACCACAAGACAGCTCGTTCACAGACATGGCAGTAGACGGGAATGAGCGTACCATTCACGTCGCCCCGGGAAGCTGCGCCGCCGGGCGTGTAGAGTTCGCCGATCTCCTTGCCGTAGCGGTCCCAGAGCACTGCGATGAGGAAGAGCAGGAAGAGGAAGAGCATCACGAGCGCGCTCAGGATTTTGAGCTCCAGCGGAATCACGAGCGCCGGCAGGTCGCCACCCGACCCGAAGCGGTTAATGAAGAGCTTTACGTCGCCCGAGAGCTCCAGACTCGTCCGTCCACCCTTGGCTGCGGCCGTCGCCGCATGTGTCATCGTCGCGTCCATCTTGCTTTTCGATGTTTTTCGACAAGAGTTTGGCTATTTGTCAAAAACGTATTGCTTGTTGTATTGTCGAAAAATCTAAACAGGCACAACAATAAAAAGCCTATTTTTAACAGCAAGAGAGCAAAATATGTTTGTTTGGTAGTCAAAACAACAAATATGAATACATGTTGTAATTCGAAGCTATAATAAAAGCATAAAATTCATGAAACGATTACATATTCTTTTTCCTCCTATTTTCTCTATTTTTCAAAGATCTGTGTAATGAAATTTGCAAATACAGTCTGCGTTTATTGTGCTCTTCACCTATTTTGTCTAAGTCAAGTCCTTATTCGGTGATTTATACTCAAAGTAAGGCGAACTCGTTCATTTAGCCTTGAATAAAAGTGAAGATAAGCATGGCATCAATCGGGCTTTAGCGTGGTTTTGAAGCTGATAGATAAGCTAATTCCCCATACTAACCAACGTTTAGTTTATTCGACGACGAGCTCAATCAATGGGCTAACATTGAATTAGGATTGAATAGAAACAGTAAAACAATGTGCAGCGCTGCTAATTCGTTGTTTTATAACGACAAAATGGGTGATAGGCACAATAGTTCCTGCGTCTAGTTCTCCGCAGCTTGCGCGTACGTGTTCTTCGCATCGTGGGCGTTGCCAAAGAAGATCTTGCCTGGGTTCATGATGTTGAGTGGGTCAATTGCGTTCTTGATCGTCAGCATCACGCCGACGCTGTCGCCGTGCTCGATCTGCAGGTAATCCATCTTGCCGTTGCCCACGCCGTGCTCGCCCGTGCACGTACCCTCTGCGCGAAGCGCTCGCATGACGAGACGGTCTGAAAACTGCCTCACCTGCGCCATCAGCGCTTCGTTGTCGCTGAAGAACGGGATCATCACGTGGAAGTTGCCGTCACCCACATGACTACAGGACAGAAAAAGAGATTCGACAGCCATAGTCAGTGCCTGCGCGTCAAACACAGTGACTTAGACAAACAAGCACATCAACGTACCCGACGATCGTTCCAAACAGCTGCGACTTTCTCAAATCCTCTTGCGTCTCGACGATGACGTCAGTAAGACGCGACATTGGGACGCACACGTCTGTCGACAAGCCCCGGCTCCCAGGCATCTCGGCCTACAGATGCCATGCAAGTTAGACATCTGTAAATGAACAAGTCAAAGCAGTGGACCATTCCAAAAAGCTGCGTACCATTGTGGCATACCACGCCGTGTGGCGTCCGCTCCAAAGCTTCTTTCGATCGTCGACGGTCGACGCCCACTCGATGTCCTGCGCTTCAAACTCGGTCGCAATTTCTTGCACAACCGCGCTCTGCTCTTCAACCTCATTCGGAGATCCGTGGTGCTCAATGATCAGCGACGGGCGCACAGGGTTGTGCAGCTTCGAGTACTTGTTAATGGCTTGCACGGCATTCTCGTCCATCAGCTCCATGCGAGCGACCTGGACGCCCATCTGCATCACAGTGGCGCACGTGTCCACGGCGTTCTTGATCGTTGGGAACGAGCAAATCATCGTTTTTTCCGCCTCCGGGATGCCGTACAGGTGCAACTCAGCCTAGAAGGAAATATTGTACAGCACCAGAGCGTCAGAGATATCAACCTTCAAGTAGAGTGTCGCATTCTTCATAGAAACGTACCTCAGTGATGATGCCAAGCGTTCCTTCAGAGCCGATGAGCAGGCGCGTAAGGTCATAGCCTGCCGAAGACTTGCGAGTCCTGTTTCCAGAATCAGCCAGTTAGCAAAGCAATGTTGTGTGTGACTCTGTCAACACTTGGCAAAAAAGTACTCACTTGGATCCAGTCTTGATGATGCGTCCGTCAGGCATCACAGCAGTCAGCGCCATCACGTTGTTTTTCATGTTGCCGTATCTGGAATGAATACACAACGTCAGCAAGAATCATTTCATGCAATTTCATTACATGGCAAATCACAATGGGCTACATACCGAACAGTCGTTGTTCCCGACGCGTTCGTCGAGATCATGCCACCGAGCGTGGCATTTGCGCCTGGGTCCACGGGAAAGAAGAGTCCCGTGGCGCGCAAGTCCACGTTCAGTTGTTCTCGCGTCACACCAGCTTCCACGCGGCAGCTCATGTTTTCAGGTTCGACCTGCACGACAACAGCACGCACGTCAGAACCCACGCAAGGTCTACAGATCAACCATGCGCATTCGACTCACATTGACAATCTTGTTCATGCCAGTCATGTCGATCGACACACCACCGTAGGTAGCGGAAATGTGTCCTTCCAGTGACGAGCCTGCACCAAAAGCGATGACAGGAGTGCGCGCGGCAGCGCAGATCTTGACCACTTTCGACACCTCCTCCGTCGTTTGCACGAACGCGACGGCATCTGGCGCCGCCACCGCGTGGTACGACTCATCCCGTCCATGTTGCTACACAGCCAACGAGTCACAACGGTCAGTCAGTATCCAATAGCACTAGCGAGAGTAATACACATCACACAGCGTCACACTCACCTCACGGATGGCGGTGGACGTGGCGAGGCGGTCGCCGAGCACCTCCTTGAGCGCCGCGATGGTTTCTTGCGACGTGGTGCGCATGCTCAGGTGACGCTGCTGGGCCAGCAGTACGGACGTCGACGGCGACGCGGCGGACGCGCGCTTGGCGAGGCGAAGGCTCCACATCCTTGTTCTAATGCTTGCTGTTGTTGTTGGCTGCCGAAGGTGTCGCCGTTGGTGCTTCAATTCGATTGTGACGGATTGACGCATGCCAGAACCAAAAGACCAAGAGCTTCAAGTGTCGCTTGAATCCCTCATTTGGAAACTTTCGCAAAGTAAATCATAATAAATCAGACAGGGTTGCAAGATGAGAGTGATTATGATGACTCGCATCTTTGCAACGGGGTTCTACACTCTCACCATTTTCGAGGCGTCCAACTAGAATTCGAGCTTGCGTTTCGAGCGATGAGAGCGGTCCGTGGGCATACCCAAGCAAGTAGGTTCACACAGAGTTTGCTACATGGTGTCAGCCTGTCTCAGTCTGAATGGATCGCATAGGACTCGAGCATGCTCAAAGGGTTCTTCATCGTGTCCGCTCTCATTTAACTAGCACCACCATCTAATAGTGTGTGCAGTTTGCCCAGATGGTGATAATACTGTCAATCTATCCGTTGCAAATTTAGAGTTAATGTTGTCGAACGAGGACATACTACGGTGCTGCTGTTGGCTCTGGAGCTCGAAGTATGTCAATCATCAAGCGAACACTCTTCGAGAAACTTCTGGTGGAAAATGATGCGATCCGCAGCCCAACGCCTCGCGCGCGCCGCCGCCGCCAAGCGCGCCGTCTCCAGCCTCCGCATCGGACAGCGCAATGCTCTGCAGCGCGACGCCTTTGCGCACGCGCGCGCGTTCAAGAACGGCAAGCTCGCGCCAACGATCCAGCACCTGAGCAGCGTCTGCATGAGCACGAGCGCCTCGGACGACAAGGGTGCGAGCAACCAGCAGTGCGAATGCGACTGTGAAATACATGTTAGCCGAATGTTCATGCACTGCTTATATGAATGAAATTTACAGGTGTCCGTCACGAGTTCCAGGCCGAGACCCGCCAGCTGCTCGACATCGTGACGCACTCGATCTACACGGACAAGGAAGTGTTTATCCGCGAGCTGATCTCGAACGGATCGGATGCGCTGGAGAAGCTGCGTCACGTGCAGGCCACAGGCCAGGCCGTGCAAGACCCGGAGCTCGAGCCGAAGATCGTGATCACGACCAACGAGGCCGAGAACACGCTGACGATTATGGACACGGGCATCGGTATGAGTAAGGCGGAGCTGATTGAGAACCTCGGCACGATCGCTCGCTCGGGCTCCAAGGCGTTCCTGGAGCAGCTCAAGGAGAAGGTGCATCTAGCTGCTTCTATTGTATTTGTGCATACATGCGAGCTCAGGTTCTAACGATTGATGTTTGTGTGCCGTCATGCAGGCTCCAAATGAGACTGGCGATGCGCTGACGGGCATTATCGGTAAGTTTGGCGTCGGCTTCTACTCGGCGTTCATGGTGGCCGACAAGGTCGAAGTATTCTCGCAGTCGGCCTCGGGCACCCCAGGCAGCGTGTGGTCGTCGGACGGCAGCGGCTCGTACGAAGTGGCCACCGCGTCGGACGTGTCGCGCGGCAGCAAGATCGTGATCCACCTGAAGGAATCGTGCAAGGACTACGGCACTGCGGCCCGCGTCGAGTCGATCATCCGCCGCTACTCGAACTTCGTGTCGTTCCCGATCGTACTTAACGGCGAGACGGTGAACACCGTGCAGGCGCTTTGGACCAAGAGCGAGAACGAGGTGACGGACGAGGAGTACACTGAGTTCTACAAGTTCATCGCGAACGCGTTCGACGACCCGGCGTACCGCATCATCTTCAAGGCCGACGCGCCCATTGAGCTCAAGACGCTTTTCTTCATCGGCTCGAGCCACTCGGAGAAGTTTGGCTACGCACGTCTGGAACCAGGCGTGAGTCTCTACTCGCGCAAGGTGCTCATCGAACGCAACTCGCCGGACATTCTCCCTGACTGGCTCCGCTTCGTGCGCGGTGTGGTTGACAGCGAGGACCTCCCGCTCAGTCTCTCGCGTGAGAAGATGCAGGACAGTCGCTTGATCCTCAAGATCAAGGACGTCTTGACCCGTCGCATCATCCGTTTCCTGGAGCAGCAGGTACGATACTTGAAGAAAGGACTGGCTGTGGCTGATTGCCTAAAGTGAACTAACCGCCTTGTTATCATGTGCTTGTAGTCCACGAAGGAGCCTGAGAAGTTTGAGACGTTCTTCAAGGAGTTTGGCCAGTTCATCAAGGAGGGCATCTGCACGGACTTCCAGAACAAGAGCTCGCTCGCCAAGCTGCTGCGCTACGAGTCGAGTCACCTGGAGGCTGACAAGCTCACGACGCTGGACGAGTACATCTCGCGCGCATCGCCTGACCAGAACGAACTCTACTACCTTTGTGCTCCGAGCCGCGCGATCGCCGAGGCCTCGCCGTACTACGAAGCCTTCAAGTACGTCCTTTGTCTTTATTGGTTGGCTGTATTGATGAGGGTTCACACTGATACTGACCTGTGTATTTGACCTTTTTGATAGGAAAACGAACAAGGAGGTGCTGTTCGTGTACAGCCCAATCGACGACTTTGTGATGACGAACGTCGGCGAATTCAACGGCCGCAAGGTCGTGTCGGCGGAGAACGCGAAGATCGACATTGAGGACGTGGAGGACGCATCGACGAAGAAGCTGAGCGAGGACGACAAGCGCCTCTTTGGCGCCTGGCTCAAGCTCACGCTTGAGGACAGCGTGAAGGAAGTCAAGGTGCGCATTTTGTTGCTTTCTTTCTGGTTGGATGCGAACATTGTAATGGCTAGTGTGTGTGTTGTCTGATGACTCACAACATTGTTGGTCTGTGTATACATAGTTCACCTCGCGACTGAGCGACTCGCCTGCGATCATCTCGGAGTTCGAGTCCGCCTCGATCCGCAAGTGCGTACTCAATGCTGTGTGCCTATATGGTGATAGTGCAAAGACTGACTGGCGATTGTTGTTGTATGTTGTGCAGGATGATGGCGATGGTGAACGACCGCACGGGCCAGGACATGGGCGGCCTCAACAAGCACGTGATGGAGATCAACCCGAGCCACCGCATCGTCGTGGACCTCAACGCGCTGCGCCAGGTGAACAACTCGCTCGCGCAGAAGGTCGCGCGTCAGGTACGAATTACTTGCTGGCGTTTAAACGCAGAATGACTGGATGCTTTACTCACAACGACAATTTGTTTGCATGACGACAGATCTACACGAACGCCACGGTCGCCGCGGGCCTCGTGGACGACGGTCGTACGCTGCTCACGGGCCTCAACGACATCCTCGGCGAGCTCCTGGAGCAGAGTCTGCCGAAGAAGTCGGACGAGTAAGATCCGAGTTTCGTTACCAGACGGAGAGCTTTGTCGATGGAGATCGAACCTCAATCAATCAAATAGAACCTGCTCAAAGCGCCTTGTTGGCTTGGCATTGCTATGTGAAATCGCCAACGATACGAGCTAAATCTGGCCAACGACCTTCTCTTCTGAAAACCTCGTGAATTGCATCAAGGAGGCATCCTGTATTTTGATTCTCTCGAATTGCATTTGAAGCAACCCCCCACAACCACTCGGCACGTTTGCGCGGCTCTCCACCACAGCCCCGCGCACGCCGGACTACCAGTGCAACTCGAAGTTCCCAGCAATCCAACACACGTGCTTGCGCGCCTGCTGAAGCTCGCCCTGCACCACTAGATCCACAGAGCAGCCATGGTGTTCGGATTCCGAGCCGCGGCATTGCGCGTGCAGCCGAGCGTGGCCGTATTCCTCGGCGGTGTGACCGCCGGCTTCGCGCACAGCTCGTTCGGCGGCGACGCGCTCTTCGACAGCAGCGTGGCGCGCGCCGAGTCGGACAAGCGCGACCTGCGCGACCACGAGTTCGGCGTGCCCAAGGACCGCAAGCGCGTGGACCCGTTCTCGCCATTCTTCCCATCGGACAAGCACCCATGCACGCACGCCGGCATGTTCATCCCCGGCTGCCACGAGCTCAAGATCTTTTCTGGCTCGTCGCACTTTGAGCTCGCCGACGACATCGCGCGCCGCCTCGGCACGCGCGTGGGCAAGATGAAGCTCGGACGCTTCGCGGACGGCGAGGTGCAGGTGCAGATCGGTGAGAGCGTGCGCGGCAAGGACGTGTACCTCGTGCAGAGCCTGGCGACGCCAGTGAATGAGAACGTCATCGAGCTACTCCTGATGGTCAGCACCATGCGAAGAGCGAGTGCCAAGCGCGTGTCTGTGGTCATTCCGTAAGTCTATGAGCTCGTTGATTGTGTCACAGGGTGGCTCATGCAGCCAATTCGATGTGAGCTAATACTCATTCGATGCGTGACCATGCGATAGATACTACGCGTACAAGCACCACCGTCGCGGCAACCCGATGTCTACGAGCATGAACTCCAAGTTCATCCAGAGCCCCGCCGCGGACATCGCCAAGATGCTCGAAGTCATGGGCGTCGACCGCGTCATCGCTGTCGACCTCCAGCTGCGCATGCAGGGTCACGAGGCGTCGTTCTTTAGCTCGAACGTGCCGGTCGAGACGCTCGAGACCATCATGGCGGGCGTCGAGTACTTTGCCACGCAAGTGCACCTGCGTCGCCCGCTCGTCGTGCTCTCGCCGAACCCCGAGTGCCTGCGTCGCGCGCGCGTGTTCCAGAACGGTCTGAACAAGTGGCTCCCTGACTCGCCGGCGCGCTTCGCGGCGTTCATCCACGGCACGGGCGCGAACGGCGACTACACGGAGTCCGACATCGTGGGTGACGTGAAGGGCGCCGACGTGATCATCGTGGACGACATGATCGACACGAGCGAGACGCTGGCGAAGCTCACCAAGCTGGCGCTGAACAAGGGTGCGCGCAAGGTGTTCTGCTTCGCCTCGCACCCGCTGCTGGCGGGCGACGCCGAGAAGGTGATTGACGAGTCGGAGGTCGCCGAGGTGGTGGTCATGGACACGATCCCGCAGGACCCGAAGGCCTACCACTCGGAGAAGATCAAGCGCCTGTCGGTCGCACCGATGCTCGCCGAGCTCATCCAGGCCGAGCACTTCAAGGCCCACTCGTACATTGACCGCAACACATCGAAGGAGGACTACAAGTACACGCACAACCTCTAAGAAGCTCGCTATTGCTGCTACTGCGCACGAGTCGCTCCATTTCGAAACGAACGAATGCACGAGCGAGCCTACGAGAGCTTTGACTGATAAATGAATACAAAAAAGAAACAAAACACAAAACAGCTATGCAACGAGGCGTTCGTGTTCACATTCAACTGACTACAAGTGCGATAGGAATGCCCAGAACAGTACACCACTGCGATTATCCGCTTGTCGTCTTCGACTGTGCGTCTTTGTCGTCTTGCGAGTCGCTCTGCTGCTTCTCCGTCTGTTGCTGCTGCTGCTTCGCGATCTCCGTCGCGGAGGCGATGATCGCCTGGCCGACTCGCTCGACCACGCCACTCTGCTGCACCGCGTGCAATTGCTTCACGATCGCGTCCTTGCCGGCCTTCTGCAACGACACGACCGAGTCCTTCGCCGCAGTCTGCGCGTCCAGCAGCTTCTGGTCCACGTACGGCTCGTACTGCTTCAGGAGTGGGTAGAACACGGTGCGATACATGATCATGGCGCCCTACATACACCGTTTAGTGTTAGTCACATATACACACTAGCAGATACACGACACCAGCATGCGCGCACCTTGGTCTTTGGTAGCATCATCCAGATGAGCACGAGCATCTTGGTGAGGTAGTACCCAGGCAGCCAGCTGATGAGACGCGCCGAGACGGTCTCCATGGACGTGCAGAGCCCATAGACAACCCAGTACGTGAGCCACTGCTTATCGTCGTCCGGGTTCGGGCTCTCGAGCGCCTTGAAGCTTGCGTACGCCGGGTACGTGATGCCGGCGGCGATGCACACGGGCTTGGTCAGCGTCGCCCCCATCTTGCTTTTCTGAGAATCTGAGGTAAGCATAAAGTATATGCTATTCAATAGGTTATTTTGACACGCAATATGTTATTGGATAGGTAGCAAGTTGAACCTGACACTCAATGGCTTCATGCATTGGCAAGTAGTGCGCTTGTGCTGTCGTCGACTAGAGAACTGCTCGGGTGAATGTGGATCTCTTTGACAGAGAACGGAATGGTAAAGTTACCGCTCCCAGCACCGATTGCGATGCGGCCGCGCTGGATCTCGAACGCGAGGTGGTCGCGCAGGTACAGCCCAATCACGCCCATGCACATGTCAAAGTCGTGCACCTGGGTACTCAGTGTCAAGTTATTCTCAGTGTGTGGGGTCCACGCAGTATGGTTCTGGTCGTCAAGATGTAGGAGAAACGTCGCGTCCTTGCTGCTACCATCCGCGTTCTTGTACAGCAAATCGAACTCGATGGAGAAGAGATCGAAGTGGATCGGCAGGGGGTTGTTGATCACTATCAGCACCTCGAGCTCCAAGAGACACTTGCGCGTGATCGAGTCGAGCTGCTTCAGCGTCGGATGTACTTCCGAGCGGCGCAGAAATGCTGGCTTGCCGTTCACCTTTGCTGGTATCTGAACCTTCACGCCCATGAGATCCAGCACCTGCAGCGAGAAGCACGAGGTTCCTGAATTGTCGCCTTGCACGTGTAGCGCAATGTCGTTCCCGCCCAAGTACTGCTGTAGCATCTTCTGCAGTGGCGAACTCTGACTCTTGGTGATGTCAGTGAATGCAGAGATGAAGGTCTTGCCGTCGCCAAGGAGGAAGCGCTTAAAGCCCGCAAGCAGAATCGTCTCCTTCGACTCGGAGCTCACATGGATCGAGAGCGACGGGAGATTCCACAGCACGCGTGAGACGTAGTCGAAGGTCACGTCCGTGTACGCAAAGATCTGGTCCGAGTCACTATCGACGTGGATGTTCGACAGTGCGATGGTTTTCAGAATCTGCGCCACGAGCCGCTCCAACTCGTCCTTGATGCCGTTCGGAACGCCAGATTCACTCAACCCTGCTTGCTCTTCAGATGGATCGGTGTCAAAGCGGAGCTCGGAAAGAAGAAGGCTCTTGCGTGGTGGCGGTGATGGACTTGGTGTCTCGTGGAACAAGCTCTTCAGATTGAACTTCACTGTGAATGGGAGCAGCATACACGAGATACGAATCGGCACGGTCCCCGTCACCTCGAAGCCTTTGTCATCCGAAAACACCAGCTGATGCAGCACCTCGGGCGTCGTAAGCATATTGAAGTCGACGTCTGACACGAGCATGAGCTTTTCCGAAGCCAGCTCAAAGCGCGGCAGTGCGAGCTCGAAGAAAGTCGTCTCGTTCTTCGAAAACGAAATGCGCAGCGGGCCGACGTCGGGCGAACAGTACGACGGGTTCTGGAACTGCAGCACGATCGCGCCTTTGCTTTGCGGGTGGCAGAGATCGGGAATCGTGAGCTGCTCCAGTGTGAACGTCGTCTTGCGCAACAGCACGACGAAGAATATGTGCACCCCAAGCGCCATGATCGCAAATATCACAGCAAGGATCTTCCAGCGCTGCGCGACTCGCACAGATGGTTGTACTTCTGTCTTTTTGTGTGCAGATACCGGTAGTAGCGGCACGTGGGTATCATCGTAGTCGTGGTTGACGTCACAAGCACCATCATCAACCGCGTATGCTGCTGCCGTTCTTGCTTCAGCGCCGCTCGCACGCGCGTCGAGATCTCGTCGTGGGCACTTCTGCTCCATTTCCGTACGTGGTTGCTTATTTTCAGTGGAGAAACCGAGCCAAATGCTTCCGCTCTCTTTTTCGTCCAACCACGTCTCGTTACGTTTACACAAATCACGTTGATTGGTCTAAAACACAAATAAACCAAGTTGAAGTGCTTTGTTCTCTGAAGCGGTGGAGCAGATGACGACTCACGCGCACTCAGTAAAAAGTCACAGACACCATGTCGTCTGCGCACGTGCTACTCTCGAGCCTACAGGACCGCACCAAGCTCAGCACGGAGAGCTGCCGCGCGATGCTGGCGGAGCTGCTCTCGTTCTGCAAATACGACGAGCTCAAGAGCGAGATCGTGAGCCACGGTCTCGACACGCTGCTCGCACTCGCGCAGGGCGAGACGCACAGGCACACGGACGTGGTAGTGGAAGCGCTGCTCGAGTTGCTCTCCGCGCTCATGTTCGACAACCATGCTGCGAGAGCGCGGCTTGTGCAGAAGGGCGTGCTGCAAGTGGCGCTGGATGCGTTCGACGAGTTTCTCGACAAGAAACCGACCAAGCGACGCAACAAGATCATCAAACTCGCGCTGGAAATGACTGATCAGTGGAGCTGCGTCGATGAGAGCCAGCGACCTGAGCCGCAAGAGATCGTGATCACGCGTGTACTGAGAATACTGGAAAACACTGCTAACGATGCGAACATCCTACTGCATGCTGCCGAAGTGCTCGGATGCGTGCTAGAACGCAACGCGGGCAACATCCACATAGTGGCAAAGAGAGACGGTATCCTGATTCTGCTTCGTCATTTGGGGATGGTAATGATGGCGGCAACATTTTATATGGCGCTTTGATTCTATGGCTGTGCTTGGCTAACACTTCGCTTATCACACTTTTCTCATTTCATTAGCCAGAAGAGAACATGGATGTGAAGCGGTCAGTGTGCGAGGCACTTTTGATCATGGGCGACGCTCCTGGGATGATTCAGGTCATGGCGTCCCAGAACATCATCCACGCTCTCTGTGTGTGCTTGCAGGCTCTAGTACCGGGCCGCGATGTTGAGTGCATTGTGATTCGGCTCTTGGTGCGGGTCGCAGAGGAGGCTCAAGTTTATGGGCAGATCATCAACGAAGGCATGCTACCCTTGCTCTTCCAAGTCATCGATCGAAACAGCAATCTACTCGAGGTCGCAGCGCCCGCATGCATCATCCTTGAGCGACTCTCTCGTTTTGCAAGAGAGTGCAAACTGGATTTATCGTCCTACGCGCAAGCAGCGTCCTGCAGAGGCAAAATTCTCATCAACGCTGCAACATGCAACGTCCACGTGGTGAATCTTGTGCTGAGCGTATTCAGGTTCTTCGTCAACATCTCGTACAACCCTGTCGATTTGCCGCTGCTTATCAACTCCGAGACGATCGAAGGATTGCTAGCTCTGTTCATCCTGAATGGAAGCTCTGGGAGCTTGTCGACTCTCTCTACGGACTTGGTCCAGATCGTGTCATCGCTTAGTCGCTCCACAATCGAGTCGCTCACGCTCAAGGATGACGACAAGTCTCTTCCGTCGATTTTCCTCTGCTTGCGAAATCATTATGACAATCTGCAATTCGCATCTCAGGTTTTCGCGCTGCTGACGAAGTACTGGAAAGCTCAGGTATGCTGCGTAGTTGCTCGATTTCTGCTCGCGGTTTTTTACTGACGCAAGACTTTGGTTTACAGGCGCGAAGTGTGCACTCGATCACGGGCTTTGTAGGAATCGCGGTGGACATCCTTTACAGATACACTCATACAAGCCTTGCATTTTGCGATGAGGTACGTTTTGCCTTGTCAGCAATTTTTTGTTGCAGTAACAAGCTCAGTTACCTCTTGATACGCTGTTCAGATGATGGAGATTTACAACTTCCTTCGAGAAGTGCTGCTTTCGAAGGACGGTGTCGAAGTGGTTCTCAGCTGTGGTGGCAAATCTCTTTGTGAGACTCTTCGCGCCCATGTTGGCTCAAATCAGCAACTAAGCTGCTCGATGCCAAAGACATCTGACAAGACAGATCGTCGCTCGTCACACCAGAGTTCACATTCCAGTCTTCAGATCACAAGGGAAATCACTGCTATTGCAAGTGCCCTCCTGCTTCAACTTGAAAAGGCAGCTGTCGCGACGCCGGAGGAGTGTGCAAAGTCAACGATTGTGGTGTTGCGACGAAGCCGAGATGGCGATGAAGAGTACGAAGAGTACGTGAACAAGATTCTCCGAAAAGAGCGCAGCTGCTTGTTCAAAACAATCAACAGCGGATCGCTGAAGACTAGCGGAAGTGGTGCGACTTTGGAAGCATCGCATGACTTCTCTGGACTTTCAGACGATGCGGATGGAGTTGAGCATGCAGAAAGCCAAGCAGAAGACTGTGGGAGCGAAGATGAGATTTCGGGTAGTGATTGCGATGAAGATCGTGGCGACATTGACGATCAAGTTGAAGACGAGGAGCCCAACGCAAACGCAGACGATGAAGAAGCAGAACTGGAAAACGAAGGGAACGACGACGGAAGTGATGGTGACGGGAGCGAAGAAGACGATGTAACAGCAGACATCAACCTGGATCTTTGCGATCTTGCTGAAACTGACCAGGCTGTCATGGATGCTGAAGAATCCAATGATGCTGAAAAAGAGATGCTGTCGAAAACACGAAGCGAGCAGATGAAGCTGTCGCCACCGAAAACGTTCACCGTGAAGGGATGGAGTACCTGCGTTGATTTCTCACAATACGAAGACAAAGTTTACTACTTTGAGTCTCCACGCGGGATCAAGCACCCTAAGCATCCTTCGCGACGTCTACAAAGTTCGAGCACAGGTGACGGTCACAACGATGACTGGGCTTTTGTGTACGACCAAGCATTGCCAAGTGAACCATGCAAAGCACCAAGCTCAGATGCGATGAGCGCTTTCATCGAGCAAGCGACTTTGAGACGAAATCAGTTTCTGCAAAGTGATCCGAGTGTACGAGCTGAGCTTGTCTACGACAGCAAGTCGCACTTCGAGAACCTGGGGACCAACACGGGATCAGAGACACCTCTCAGTACAAAGAGCCCAGCAGGTGTGGATTCATTTCCGTACCATGTTCTCAAGAAAAGCAGTGCTTCTCAAGGCAGTAAAGACAGCTTGATGTTCGACAGTTGCTTTGAAAGCGGAAATCTCGAGCGAGCAGTGCAGATTGGCGAATGGGAGTACGATCTTCATCTGCGTCGGGATTTCAACACCAACGGACACATGCAGTGGTTCTACTTTGCTGTGAGCAATATCCGCGCCAGAGGGAGTGGCGCTCCAACCAAATACCGCTTCAACATCATCAACTTGTGCAAGCCAGACAGCCTCTTCAACCAGGGCTTGCAGCCCGTGGTGTACTCTGTCAAAGACGCGCATCTCAAGCACATCGGGTGGCGTCGAAGTGGAAGTGAGATCTACTACTTCAGCAACCCATTTCCGCGATCAACAACAAAAGTGGCAAAGAGCAACAATGACCGACCAATCGACACCGACGCTCGAAATCAGCCACCCGCGTCTGGTGGAGAGACGTATTTCACACTGACGTTCACGCTGGAATTCGCGAATGCTGACGACACCTACTTGATCGCCCACAGCTACCCGTACACTTTGACTGATCACCACCAGCATCTCGAGAGTATATCGAGAAACCACTCGGGATTAAGCCTTCGCAACATCCTGCGGCAAAGCGTGCTTTGCAAGACGCTGAGTGGGAAGAACTGCGATCTGCTCAGCATTTCCGACTTTTCATCAAGCACACAAGAGCAGAAAGCGCGCAGAGCTGTCATTATCTCGTCGCGGGTGCATCCTGGAGAGGCTCAGGCATCGTGGATGATGCGCGGTGTCATCGACTTTTTGGTCGGAGAATCGGACGTTGCTCGAGTACTCCGGAGACTGTTCGTTTTCCAGATCATTCCGGTTTTGAACCCCGATGGAGTCTACTACGGAAACAGTCGGTGCTCCCTGGCAGCGTGCGACTTGAATCGACAATGGCATCACCCATCTGAGACGTACCATCCGACAATATTTCACACGAAAGAGTTGCTGAAGAAAGAGCATTCGACGCGCGGAGTGGTGCTTTTCTGCGATCTCCATGGCCATTCTCGTAAGAAAAATGTGTTCATGTACGGCTGCGACACGAAAAAGCGCCCGAATCCTCGCTCGAGAGCGTTTGCAAAGCTGTTCTCGACGCAGCAAACGGCGAGAAAGTACATCTCGTTTCCAGATTGCAGCTTCAAGATCAGCAAGTCCAAGGAGACAACAGCGCGAGTGGTCGTCGCGAATGAGCTCAAGCTCAGCTGGTGCTTCACACTTGAGGCCTCGTTTTGCGGAGGCAACTTTGGGGAGCTACAGGGCATGCACTACAACACTCATCACATGACTCAAGTCGGGTCGTCGTTGTGCGAGACATTGTTCCAAGCTTGCATCAGCGATGCAAGTATGCGCGAGAAACTGTCTGCTATGGTCGACGACTACAGTGTGAATCTTTCAGGGTGGGCTGAAACTCAGCTGCGCGAAGGTGGAGCTGTCAGCGATGCATCAGGAGTGAGCGCCTTTGGACGAGGTAGTGGAGCTGTAACTCCTCGTAAAACAAGAACGAAAGGTGGCGGCACGAGGAGAAACAGCAGCGAAGCAACATCCAAAGTTGTTCGACGAAGAAGCTTGTCGTCAAAATCCTCAAAGCTCCAAGGAGATGTCAAGACACAACAACCAGACTCGCGAAAAGCGGAGAGGAAGCAAAGACTGAGCCATATGCGATTGCATCCATCCCTCGCGCACACATCAGCCGAGTATGTTGAGGCTCGCGAGGTCGCTGTGGAGATGAATTCGTCTCGACCGTACTTGCTCAGCTCAGAAACCCAAGTCCAAGATCACTTGAACTTGCCACGCGCAAAAATGAGTGGGAAGAAGCTTCGGAACAAGAAGAAAGTCAAGAAAAAGAGTTGTGCCAACGACGAGACGGACAAATGTCATTGTGATGATACGATGCCATCGATTGCGACGTATTCGGCTCATGCGCAGGACGCAGACAGGAAGTCTCTGGGTATCGGGAGAGGGACAGGCAGTAGCAGCAGCAACAACTCGACGAGCTCTGGGACTTCGACTTCGCTCGTTCTGACAAAGCCATCGATCACAAGTGTCGCGATGAATTCATCTCTGCGCGGCTCTTCTGAGTGTCTGCAGCTCGCAGACTCGATCATGACCATCATCTCCAAGCCTGTTGCGCCGCCACTACCTGACGCGTACGCTTCAGATTTCCACGCTCGTGAGACTACTGCTTCCGTTATCCTTCCACCTCCAGTGAATGATCTCATGGTGCGATCTCCGAAGCTCAAACCCTCGGGTGTCCGGTTCAGGTAAGACTTGTGCGAATAGTCTGCTGATTGCTGAGGAAAATTGAGTCATAACGATCTTGATTCCGATTGTGCAGGGGCGCGGGTCGTCAATTTGCGGCAGTGAGCCCTGTTCGGCAAAAGAGCTTGAAAGACATGATGGTACTGAGTCAAAGATTGTGGCTGTCTTGTCATCTGGTCTGGCGAGCTAACCTGCGTGTTAATTCTGTGCAACAGAGATCCGAGTCGATTCGATACACGACGTACGACCAAGACCTGCTCAGTGCGTCAGCGATAGCGATTCGGCAGCGTTCCAATTTTTCAGCAAACAACAACGCATTCGATCAGTCTCGTCCAGTAAAACTGACACCAGCAACGCCAGGAGCGCCGTACTTGAGCTTCCCGAGTGTCAATTGAGTCGTTTGCAAATTAAACTTACTAGAAGTTATGCAACGACGGCTGCATTTGCTGCTGTCACGAGAAGAGCATCAAGTCGCTTCTCCATCACAGTCAACCGCTTCATGGTCGACGCGTGGTTTTTGCGCAGTGCAAGCAGAAGCTGATCCTGACAGTGGTGCATCTCGGTGAACGTACTCGTGTAGTCGCCGATTTGCTGTTTCCGGATAGCTCTCTGCTCGGATGCGCGCTTGTACAGGCTGTCGGAGACTACAAGGAAAACCAGATATTAATATTGGATTGTGAGTCAAGATCTCAAAACCACCCGCTGCAAACATGTGATGGTAGCATCGCACTTTTGTCAAATCTCCTCGGATTGGACGTTTGCAGACCGTGGAGACTGGCGTGACAACGACGCCATGTGGCTTGAATCGATCGCGCGCACGCTTGTTTGAGGCTCTTGTTGTACTCCTGGCTCCGCAAAAGGTGGATGAAGCGGCGGTCGCGCTCATCAAGACTGAGGAAGCCGAAAATGGCTGCGCTCTGTGTTGTCAAGCAAGATGGAGACAAAGATCAGCGCTCACTTGGCATCACAACCTTCCTTATTCCATCATCAGCATCACTCACCAGCACGCCGACAAGCAGGATGCCGGCAAGCATGCCGCCGAACACCAGGAGCACTTGGCCAGCCACTGTGACCGCAGCAAGATCGCCGTATCCGATCGTGCCCATCGTGAGCACCGCGAGCCACATGGAGTTCCACAATGGTGCCAAGTGTGGATTCACAGGGGCTTCGACGATCGCCACTGCGTACGAAGTGAGCACCAGGGTCCCCGTGAACGCTGCGAGGAGGAACTTGAACGGATGCGACCGGAGGAAACACTTGACGGCGAAGAGCGAGCTCAGTGTGTCAACGTGATACACGACGCCCAAGTAGGACGTCCGGTAGCTATTAACGAGAGGATCACGACAGGTCAGGGGACATGAGGTCTCATGGGTTTTTGCTACATGAATGTACGTACTTGGTGAAGTCCGACATGTTGCGAATCACGCGCGGCAGCATGTAGAGTCGCAGCATCGAGAAGAGGCCGAGCACTTCGATTCTAACGAACAAGAACAAAGGAATCAGTATATGCGTGACACACACTAGGTGATAGACTGCATGTTTGAAGACGTACGGATACGAATACACGAGGTAGCAGCTCTCACTGTCGACAGTGAAGCCGTCGGGGCATGACGACGCGGTGCCTTCGTCCAAGTAGAACTTCCACTCCCACACCTGAAAGCTGCCACTCACTCCAGGCGGCACGAATACCACACACACGAGGAGCTCACCCAGTAGCATGAGCAGCTGCTTGGGCATGCGCCAGAGCGCCACGTGCGGAGGCACGACGTTGCGCTTGATCAGGATGTCGCGCTCGATGACGAAGCGCCACACGACGAGCGCGAGCAGCACGAGCGTCACGACACCACTTGCTATGCGTAGGTAGAGCTTTGAGAGCTCGCTCTCAGTGTACTCATTGTCGATAAACACCATGAAGATGCCGATCTGGAAATGGACGCACATGCAGTCAACATGTTCTATCAGATGTGTCTCTTCATCGGCGGCGTACAGCATGCAGTGACAACGTACCATCGCGAGTACGAACGCCGCATTCTCGACCGCACGGCGCTGCTCGTAGCGCTTGTGGATGTCGTAGATCGTCTACCGAACGAAGAGTTACGTGAGCAACACTACACACTTGGCAATATCATAATAGCAATGACTCAATCCAATGCTGCCTACTTTACCTGGATGGCTTTCTTGGCGTCGCGCAGCCGGTGGCTGCTCTCCTTGTGGACGGTGCTGCTGCTCGAGGGCAAGTAGGAGCTGCGCTTGCGCACGATGCTCGCGTGGTGGTCCTCCTCCACTTGCTTCTCCACGGCCGCGCGCTCTTCTTCGAGCGCTGAGCTGCGGCGCCGCATGAGTGGGTGCTGCGGCTCCATCTTAGCTCAAGTCAACCAACTCAGACAATCTCATGTGAACAGGTACATTTGATAATCGCACGTCATAAAATTGCGCACATATTTTAATATTTGCACGTCATATTGTCAAAATTAAATATGACATTTTTCGACATTTTTGCAGAATCGTTGCCAATTCAGCCATCCGAATTGATTGGCACACAAACTACAATGCAGCAAGTGGAGACCGGGACGATCGTGCAGGTGACACACGTGCGCAGCAGCCACAGCTTCCGCGCGCTGGTCGAGAAGAAGACTGACGGCTCGTCGTCGTCATCCTCATCTAGCAGCAGTGGCTCTGGTGGCGCTACGCAGCTGAGCTTCTGCAGCATCGAGCGGCCGTACGAGAAAGTCCGCGTGGCGCTCAACAGCCACGTGAGCTGGGCGATCGCCGCGACCAAGTTCGCCACGTTCCTCGTCGAAGAGGCGACCGCCGACGAGATTGCAGATGCTGAGGCTGTTGTATCTGTTCCTGCTACCAGTGAGTTGCAAGAGCAGGAGTGGCTGGTGCACTTCCGGTCGATCGCAAACCAGAAGAAGGTGAACCGCGAGCAGAGCATTGGCTGGTACTTGGGTGGCGTTGCACCATCAAGCGACGAGAGTACCGATACTCCTTCGCACGCAGCTTCCGAGTCGTCGGCGCTGATTGGCGACGCGGCGCGTGGTATTTCAAGTCTCTTTCGCGTCACGGTTGTCTCTGCACGTGGTGCATTCGCGCTCGACACGTCCAAGATGGTCTTCCAGGGCAAGTTCGCCCACAGCGCGGCGTCCGTGCTGACCGAGTCCCAGCGCCGGTCGTTCATGCAAAACGGGTACCTGCAGATTCGCAACGTGGTGCCGCTGCCGTTCGTCAACGCCGCACTACGGCGCATCAACCACGACCTGGGCATCCCGGGGCGCATGGTGGACGGCGGCGTGGAAGGCAGCGCCAAGCTCGCGGGCAACGTGTCCAACTGCGAGGAAGTGCTCAACCTCTTCTACCTCTCGGACGCCTGCAAGTACGTGGAAGCACTGATTGGTCGCGGCAAAGTGGCATCACCGAAAGGCGCGCAGGTCGCGATGCGGTTCCCGGAACTGGGCGAGCCGCGCGAACCCCTGGGCACCGAGTGGCACACGGACGGCATGCGCCAGGGCAAGCTGCACCCGTTCAGCCTGTTGTTAGGCATCGCGCTCTCGGACGTGCGTGAGCCGCTCGCGGGCAACTTTACGGTCTTTCCAGAGTCGCACCGCACGCTGCACAACCTCTTGACCGCGGACGCTGGCAAGCTGGAGGGTTACGACGACGAGTGCTACCGGGCCGAGAGCGTCTGGGGCGACGGCACGCTGCCGGATCTCGGCGCGCCTGTGCAGCTGCTGGCGTCGCGAGGGGACCTCGTGCTCGCGCACCCGAGCCTGGCGCACCGCGGCGGCCTCAACTTCTCACCGGACATCCGGTACCAGCTCTACTTCCGCATGAAGCACGTGAACCATGCGGCGCTGCAGCCCCAGGCGCGCACGAACCTCTACGCCGACCTCGAAGGGCTCCATCACCTGCAGTAGAACTTCAAAAGCAAAAACTGCATATTTATGCCTTATAAAAAATCTAACGACGGTCACCGTGGTCTGTTCACGCAAGAGATAGATGCACCTCGAAATTCAAACTCACGCGACTTTTTACTTCCTTCTCGCGACCTCTTGCTAAAGAGCGCGCCGCCCTACTGCTCTCAAACTATTCTGCGCTGCGGCTGACGATCGTCTTCGGGGCCGCAGCCGCACGTGCCCAGGCGCATGCCGCACCGCGCGCAGCCTGGCTGCGGAGGGCCCATGATGTGCGGTCGCTCAAAGCTCTTCTGGCCCGCTGCAGCAGCGTATGCTGGGATCGCGTTCGGGTACACGTTCTCCGAGCTGCCTGCGCCGTGGTGGTGGCCTGCGCTCTCGGCCATGCCCACGGAGCTCAGCGGTCGGGACACTGGCATTGGGTGGCCAGAGGGACCAGAGGATGACGACGAGGTCGACGCCAGAATGTCCTGAAAGTTCATCTTCCGCCGACGCGCGTCCGCGAACAAGCCCATGTCTAATGTGTGCGAGCGGCCGTCGCGCGGCTGGCCCATGGTCGGACCTGGTGCCGTGCGCGGGAGGCCGCTACGGTTCGCGAGCGACGGCAAGCCACCTGGAGCTGCTGGTCCTGGATTCGGAGCTCCTACTGGCTGGGGAGGGCGAGCCTGCGGACGCATGAACTGGCCCGCGTTGATCGACATGGAGCGCACCTGGCGAGCTGGGTCGCCGCCGTAACCGGGGTGACCAGTGTACTGGCCGCTGCCGTACGATGGAGGAGGTGGAGGGCCGTTTGGATAGTAACCCTCGGGCGCCTCTCGTCGCACTGGTGGCGGGGGGAACTGCGAATTGCCGTGACCTGGGATCGACGAGCGCTGCATGGGCGCAGCCTGAGGGCGAGGCGGGAACATCGGGTTGCCATTTGACGGGATCGAACGGCGCTCGCCATAGGCAGGTGGCGGGAACAGCGGGCTATCTCGTGACGGGATCGAGCGGCCTGGCAAAGGATGGCGCTAAGAAATCACAGCCACACAAGATACAAAATGGTTAGATTGCACATAGCATTGCGTGAAAAGCCGAGACATTTTGTAAAGCTACGTACGTTTGGACTGAGTCCAGGAGCGCCGTTCTGGATCGCAAAGTTCGCCGCGCCGATGCGCTCGCGGTTGTTCTTGAACCACATCTCAATCTGCTGCACGTCGAGCCCCGTGTCGCGCGAGAGCTGCAGTTTCTCGGCGTCCGACGGGAACGGAAACTCCAAGTGCGAGTGCGCGTTTACCCAGTCTTGCAGGATCTTGAGGCTGCGCGGCGACATGATCGCGCTGCGGCGGAAGCGCTTGTCGCTCGGACCGAGCGCATCGACGTCAACACCGTCTGGACCGCGCTCGTGCACGCGCTTGCGGATGCGCATGGCGTCCATGTAGTCGTCCATGTCGTTTCTGGGCACCGCCTCCGAGACCGATCGCACGACGCGCGGTGGAAACGCAGTCTGTGGTGGGAGCGATGGCGACGCGTGCTGCTGATACACTGGAGCGTCACGACCCTCGATGCGAGCGTACGCCTCAGGCGGAGGCTGCTGCTGGCGGAGTGGGGGTCCTAGGCTGCCGACGTCAAATGAGTGACGCACTGCTGCTCGCGGGGGGAACTCTCCCTCTCGGAATCTACCAGCACGACACAAAATAACAGTAAGCCACTGACTGTGTAGAGAGACCCGCAGCTCTCTTCATATGGTGATAGAAAATCAATACGTACGGTGGCTGTGGGGTGCCTGGGGCGATGTTGAACGCCTCTCGCGGGCGCGCTTTCTCGTACTCCATGGCGCTCTGCAGCTGGCGTGAGTGCTCGCGGCGCATCATGGGTTTCCATATCCGCTTGCGCGCGTTCGTGAACCAATTCGTGAGCTGTTTCATGTTGATGCCCGTCTTCTTGAGCAGCATTTGCTTGTCCTAGAACAAGAAAAAACAAGAGAGAAGTGTACCAGCGTGACAACATCAGCACTTTCTCCTAAGCATACCAACAACATCACCATCGTTCATCCTGCAACAGCACGCGTACCTCGTCTGTCGGGTACGGGTGCTTGACATGCTCGGGAGAGAGCATCCAGCCTTTAAGAATCGCCACCGTGTGCGGCGGCAGCTCGCGTCGCGACTTCTTCGTCGCAATGTTTTTCTTGTTGTCGTCGTCGTCCGCCGACTTGGCGCTGCTGTCCTCCTCACTGGTTTTTCCCTTGCTCTTCTTCTTCGCAGCAGCAGCAGCAGGCTTGGTCACTTTACGTCCTTCTCCTTCTTCCTCCTCGTCTTCTTCTTCGTCGTCATCGTCGTCGTCCTCATTATCGTCGTCATCGTCGTCATTCTGCTGTCGCAGCTGCGGCTGGCGGCGGTTCTCTTGGTCCTCGGCGCTCTTGGTCTTGCGCGACGCTGGCTGCGGCGCCTTGGCACCCATGGCGTAGTGTGGCGAGGCCGCGTAGGGCAGCGTGCGCTTGACGTCTGCGGCGCTGGGCTCGGCCGTCATCATGGGTCCACTCGCTCGCTCAGACGTTCGTTCTCGTGGCGTGGCGTGGCGTGGAAGAGTGGGAATAGCTCCGTTTGGAGAGAGCATTCGCCAACGAGAGACAACATAGGGAGAAGGGCGCTGGGGGGGCACAATTAGCACCAGCTGAATGAATCAGACGGAGAGAAACAGCCAATCAGTCAAGGTGTCAACGGGACGACCTGTGTAGTTGCATATTCGACGATCCAACAGTGCGATCTTGTCTGGACGGAACGTCAAAGAGCAATTCATTAATTGCATACCAGGACTTGTTGGCGAAGAGACAGTTGGCGCCAGGGACGTACGGCGGGGCAACTGATGGATGGATTGATTGAGCACTTTGTTGTTGCGCGAAAGGGGCCGTTCGCCTATCGATCCAGCCAGTGCAGCGACTGACCGAGAGTGATTGACTGGACATCTGCGTATCAGACACGCGCCACACTGGTCCCAGACTTGAGATCCAAGACGTCAAACGGATCCGCCATCATCATTTTCCGAGTCAACAAAGTCAGAGGGGGCATAATTTGCTTCTGGTCGGTCGAAGTAAAGTGGAAATCGAACGTTTGGCTCGAAAATTTCACAATTTTGCTCGAAAAAGCCCATCCCCTACTTCGCAATTGCTCGAAAATGAGCATTCCTTGATGATTTGAGTCTATAGTTTTAGGTGGTTCACATAATAAACACTATATTTGATGTGACACACTCTATATAGTGTGGTGCTGCCCGAATCTCAACTCGCCTCTCGCATTCGGCGTCAATCGACATCACAGGATGAAGGGCACAAGGGGCGATGGACCCCTGTGCTGCACTCGTATCGCAAGCGAAAGTTCTTCTACGAGCTCGCGCACTTGCTCGGTGAGGATCCACCCGTGATTCAGCAGTCAGCGCCAATGCCATTGGCTGTGAGCTCACCAGTTTTGGCCACCACCTCGACAGTGCTCCAGTGCCATGCTGAGCACACTGAGAGCAGTAGCAGTGCCACACGTGTGTCCAGCTCCGTGGGCTCAGAGGAAGGTACAGTGCAAGTGGCAGTCAACAGAAGCCTGGTGTTATCGGAGATCACGGAGGAGGAAGAGTTGCCGTTCGAGTACATCGAGTTTGACGGACTGCAGGACGCATTAGCTCACAGCAGATCTTCGCACCGGACGCTGCCGAGTCAGGGCTCCACTTCCACTTATGGGTCCACGCAGGACAGTGCGTGCCTCGTGCCAATAAGCGGCAATACTCTTGCAGCGTTCAGAGTCGCGCACTGGCTTCCACTTTGATGCTCACGCTGTAGACGACGCGAGGTTCAGTGCTCCCAAGAAGGCTGCCGGTGCATCAACTGAGCTCGTCAACGGCGATATCGTACTTGGAAAGCCACTAGAGCCTGCTTCCGTTGAGCTGAGTGATTACTGCGACTCGAATCGACTGTGTGAAATCATGCCGTGCTGGCTGTACAAAGAGCGACCGCAGTGCGACGTGCACAAGGACCCCGTTGCCTGTCCGATGTTACTCTACTGTCTGCAAGTGATGGACGAGTTCATTGCCTACCACACGTTCCACCGCCAGGAGACGTGGCGCGTAGAAGCCTGTAAGGTGGCGAAGTGTGTGTTTGTCGCGAGGTGGGAGGCGCAACTGGTGGACGTGGGCGGCAACCAGGAGATCGACCTGCAGGCGTACTTGCAGCACAAGACCATACTTGTCGGTGTCGTGTACGAAGTGTGGCGGCTCGTGGGCCAGTACTGGGACAAGTACAAGTAGAACTACCTCCACCACTTGGAACTGTACTTTGCCGACGCGCGCGCTGACCACATGACGCCGCAGGGCTCCAAATGGAACCGCATGCGCGACTTCAGCCACATCTTTGGCATGAAGGCAAGCCAGGCGTCGCGATTAGCTGAGCTCTCGGATCTTCCGACATTAGCGTCTGCTGCTACTGACTATTTATTGGTCAAGCACCTCGCTGACCTTGTGGCCGGCGGCTCGCTGCGTGTCTCGCTCATGCGCTTTGGTATTGCGTATCTGCGTCAAGTCGAGTCTTCGGTAAAGGAGAATGCGGTCAAGCAACAGCCTCAGCCACACGTTCAGAGTACCGTCATTCACCACGTGGTCAGCCAGTGTGAGTGGAAAGTCGCGTTCAACGCGATCGAGATCCATCTGCAGAAATGGGATCCGCTCGTGTAGGTGTTCGCGTGCGGCTCGTTCTCGCGCGGCGCGGCGTTCGGGTCGACGATCAACGTTCTCGTTGCGGCGCCCGACACTTCCATGGATCCCAGTAACAGCGCAAACACTGTTAGTCCAATAGTTAGGTTGCAGCACGAGGATGTCATTGGCGTGTTGAGATCTGCCAAGATCGTACACAAGACCAAGGAGCACCGTGTGGACGCGCACCGAAGTCTCTTTGCGGTATCATACAAGAAAGAGTCGCTGATCCTGGACCTGAAGGTCTACAAGCAGCCGAAGAGCTGGTTCGCACTCGTGTACTTCACTGGACCGCAGAGCTTTGCACACGATTTCTTCTTGGCGCTACTGCGGATGCCGCTGCGAGAGCTCTGAGAGGCGTCTTTCGAAGCGATTTACGCGAAAGCGGTCGAAGTGCTGGGCTTGGAGATGATCGCGGCAGTGGAGTGCAAGAAGGACGTGTTTCAGCTCGCAGGACGCGAGTACTTGCCGCCGTCGTTCCGCATGTGAAATAGAGAATGGTCGTAGTGCGTTAGTGCGTGTTAACGTTCAATAGAATATTCAAGCTGGCTCGACAAGGCACCGGATTCTTTTAGCAATGCCATACCATAAAATCTCCGACCCTCCGACCATCCTTCCGACCCATTGCGCCATATCGTAAAATGGTACATGCGCGGAACAATGTACCGAATGTGTGCCACAATTGATGGTGAGGGTTAGGTTATTTTTGAGTATGTGCGAC
>JAASGT010000449.1:0-25089 GCA_023334315.1 Globisporangium alternatum | reverse complement strand
GATGCGGGAGAATCAACCGCAAGATCACGCACGAGAAGGTCTTCCACTGCTCGAAGTGCAATCTGACGATGGACCGAGACGTGAACGCCGCGCGCAACATCTTCATGAAGAATGAACACAAGCTCACTTGGGCTCTCCGAGCTCGGGTGACAGGAGATGTCTACTCCGAGGGTGTTGGGTGCTCTAGGTTTACTTAGTGTATCGACCCGAAACAAAGAAACAGAAGGTCGCTTGTCGTGTTAGTCTCATGGTAAGTTGACAATCTGAGGCGAGGTGGAAAAATCGATGATTATCCACTTCTTGAAATTTTGAGTGGAAACATGGATACAAAACCGGCTAAACTAGGATATAACCTTCTAAAAATCATTATTAGTGGTAGTCGTCACTTTATGATAAAAAATCCTTTATTTATCACTTCAAATATTTGCACAAATCAATAGAAGAGGTTGTACAAAGAATTTCTTCGAAAAACATGGTGGATTTTTGAACCCATTCCCAAATGATGCATTGGCAAATGAATGAGCCATGTGCTCCGTCGCCCAGGCAAAGGCTCCCTTTACTATTGACTTTACGCACTCTCCTTCACACACGTCTTGATAGCGTATCTAGGCAGTCATGGCTCGAGAGCACTACGTGCGCCATCGCTGCTGCTCGCGCGACTTCTTCGCGCTCTTCATCGTCAACGCGCTGCTCGTGGTCGTCGCGGCGCTCATGGTGCACTTCCGGCAGTCGCTCGTGCACTCCAAGTGGATCGAGATTGTGCGCGGTGCCTTCGACCGATACGCCGACACGTTCGCCACGGGTATGCTCGTTGTGAGCGCCGTACTGCTCGCGCTCGTCATATTTGGTTCGATCGTGTCGCTGCTGCGCATCAAAAAGCTACTCATCGTGTACGGCATGGCGCTCACGCTCACACTCATCGCGATGGCGTTTCTCATGGTGTCGGCTTTCCAAGTGAGCGGCGAGGCGGCCAAGTGGCGGGATGACAAGCAGTACAGCAGCACTTCAACTGTCGAGAGCAACACCACAGGCAGCAAAGAAGCCCAGGTCGAGACGCAATTCAACGCCGTCTACTGCGATGCCCAGAAGGCTTACTATTGTGACCACGCGACACTGAATGAGCTGCTGGCGTTTGGTATCGGCAACTTGGCTAGTAGCAGTAACAGCAGTAGCAACGCTAGCGCATCTGGGAACTGCGCCAAGACTCAGGGCTCCAACGCATCCTCAGGCTGGGGCCAACTGTGTACCTACTGTGTGGGAAGCAAAAACTACGACGAGTTTAGTGCAATGGTGTCGTGGATTCAGCATAACTGCGGCTTCAGCACTTCGACTGCAGCGTGGTGCAGCTATACAAACAGCAGCACAGAAGTGATGACAGCAGCAGTGAGCCCGCCCTACAGTTCGTGCCGAGCCACACTCTTGCAAGAAACCGTCGCATGGAGCCGGGGCGTTGGCATCGCGTGGAGTGCCACGTGTTTCTTGCTACTGCTGCTCCTGGTCAGCGTTGCGCTACTCCTGCGCACGCACGAGCACGCCGATGCGCTGGATCTAGATGACGTCGAGGCCTCCAGTCACAGTGAGCTGGCCGTGTACGAGAAAGCTTAGACTCTGTTTCTAACTTTAAAGCTTCCTACTTTGAGATACAATTGAAGGTTTGCCGAAGTGAGATAGAAACTCGTAGCGTGACTCGAGAGATAAAGTATCCCTTTCAGACTACCGTACTCCTACGAGAGGCAGTCGGTCAGTGCGATGAGGAACGTGTCCATCGTCACAGTGCCTAGATCATCACCAAATAGCAGAGTCAGTTTGCTTCACGATTGGAGCTCAGTGATTAAAAGTAGTAATGCGTACCTTTGCATTGCGAGTCGTAGAGGCCAAAGAGCGCAGTGACCTGCTCAAAAACGAATTGGTTAGTTCACGATTGTCCACGATCTCTTTCACATAGAGCCAACGCACCTGGTCGTCCGTGAACACACACGCGAGACTCTGCAGCGCCTCCTTCAGGTGCTCCTTGGTCATCCGACCACCATCTACGCATCCACAAGATTCACACGAGTCAGGACAAGGTTAGTTCTGTCTTGGACAACTCTCATACAAGCATAGGTGGCTCCATCTTACTCTCGGGCTCTCGCTTCTCAAAGCTGCGTCGAACACTCTGCAGCAGCTCCGTGTGCTTGCGGTGACGGCACGAGATCGTGACAGCGGCGGTGTGCCAGAGCTTGAGCACATTGGTTTTCCCTCCGACGGCTTTCATCGCCTGCTGGTACTTTCGGTCGAGCGACTCGGAGTACTTGAGCACCAGGTTTGTCGGGTTCACCTGATGATCTGTAGAAGTTGGGGAATCGAACTGGTTCTCCTGATTTGGGGCTTCCATGAATTCGCCATAGCCGCTCGCGCCGTCAAACGCTCCGTACGCCAGCGATCGAGACACGGGAGGTGGCGCAGCAAACTCCCCATAGCCACTTGCATCCTCAAACACTCCGTACCCAGATCTGGCTGACATCTGAGGTGGTTCTTGGAATTCTCCGTAGCCACTAGCATTGTCAAAGGCTCCGTACCCAGATCGCTTGGACATCGTCGGAGGTCTCTGGAACTCTCCATACCCACTGGCGTTGTCAAATTCGCCATACGCAGAGCGTGGGGACATCTGAGGCTTCGCTTGAAACTCACCATAGCCACTGGCATTATCGAATTCGCCATATCCCGACCTCTCAGAAAGCTGAGGAGGTTTTGCTTGAAATTCACCGTAACCACTCGCATTCTCGAAGGCTCCATAACCAGATCTCTTTGACATTGTCGGTGGCTTCTCGAGAAATTCCCCATAGCCGCTCGCGTTTTCAAATTCGCCGTAGCCCGATCGCCCTGACAACTGAGGCTTTGCTAGGAACTCACCGTAACCACTGGCATTGTCGAACGCTCCGTATTTCGAGCGAGGCGACATCCGGGGTTTCCCCTTCACTGCGGCGCCATTCCCTGGTTGAGTCAGGTGCTGTCGACCTGGCTGAGGTATTGGGACTTGGAAGCGAACTTGAGGGTTCGTCTGTCGACCTCTCACGTCTTCAAAATGCAGCTTTCCTGATACATTCCTCTGGTTATTAGCTTCTCGACACCGAATTGGCTCAGCTGGTCGAGTCGCAACTTCGAGGCCGTTGGTGAAAGTTGTACCGATCCGGTCCTGCGCGTTCCGCAGATGGCCCTTGTAGCCCAGAATCGGCGGGTTCCGCTTGACAGGTAGCTCCTCGGTCTCGGGTTCATCGCGCTGAGGAACACACCTGAGGTAGGTAGGTTGTCATACACGTAGAGTGTGAGCTGGGGCTCCAACGCCACTATAAAATGGTTGGATATTTGGTTATACCCTGTGTAGGCATGCTCCGGCTGCGCCACTTTCTTCATTGTACGGCGCTCGGTGACGCTCGCGGCCAGTGCAGTGTCAGCGGCAAATGAAGCGCTTGTTCTTGGGACATTGTGGATCGGATTTCGCGCTTGCACGTGTGCTCTCGTCATCGCCGTCTGGCAGAAGTTTGAATGCGGCAAGTTTCACGTGGTCTAATGAGCTTCAAGGCAAGACAAACCAGACTCGGACACTATCTTTGGTATCAATCGACATCGCATGCAAAGCGAAACCACCCGCGCAGTATCCGGAAGACGGTGTGGTGACTTGATACCAGTTGGTCGAGATTGTTGTCGCCCAGATATGAAGAGAAAGAAGGATTGATGAAGGTATATTATGTGAAGAAACACAAGAGGAAGTGTCGATATGGAAATGAAAATATCTGCTGCTGTGAGAATGTCGAGAATATCAAGCTGGTGCGCAGAGAAGAGCTACAATCGATGACCCCTACTCGCACGCAAGCTTGGAGTCGAAGCTGCTGAGCGTGATGGCGAACGCCTGCAGTGGGCATAGCGGCCATCTAAAGTCCATTGTGAAGAGGTCCTTGCCCACGCGGCCGAACTGCAGCACGACGGTCTCCTGGTCCTCAGGCGTCACGAGCTGGAAGTTCTTCACGGACGCCATCGTCACGCGGCCGTTGAAATTGAGCACGTACGCGCACACCTGGTCGTTCCAGCGCGGCGGTTTGTTGATCAGGTACGTCAGGTTCGTGTGGTCCTGCTCCTTGCACTTGTTGATCATCTCGTCCTCTTTCGTAAGCGGACGCCAGACAACACGCGTGCCGTCCTCGCGAACGCGTGGCACGCACACTTTCATCTTTCTCGGTCCGCGGTGGCCGAGCACGTTCGCAGCGTACATGGAAATGCCGAGTTCCTGGCGAATGCCCGCTGGGTTGGACGTGATCGTTTGTGTGTCCGCATCTTTCGGGTTCACACCGTTGTCATAGATCGCAAACTCGGTGCCGAGGAAGTTTGCGCGCAATTTACCAACATAGTTCTCGGTTCCGCGGCGAGAGAGATCGCCTCGCTGCATTGAGATGAGGTAGTTGCTCGTGCGGTTCTTCGGGCGCTTCTTGCCGGTGAGTAGGAAGCGATCGCCCTCTTTCATGTACAAGCAGTACTCCGGGAACATCTTGTTCGCACCCGACTTGTTACGCTCAATGTAACACTCGAGCACGTCGTAGGCCTTGGGGATCGGACGCAGCAGGAAAGCCTTCATGTCCGCCATGTCGAGCTTTGGCTTCTTGACAACCGCGCCGCCACGAGGCTTGGATGCCGACGGGTCGTACGTAGTTGCGGCATTGTCGTCGTTCCGCTCGTCGTCCGAAGAGAAATCCGGAGACGCAGATCTCGATCTTGAACGCGAGCGTGATCGCGACCGAGAGCGCGATCGGTCACGCGGTCCTGCCTGCTAAGCACAGAAATTGTCAGAAACCTTGCGATCATCTATGAAAGCATTGAAAAGAATCGTTCACCCACATTCTTCGAAGTGCCTCGAGCTCTGCGGCTGCCTTCGTCATCATCGTCGTCGCGATCACCGCGGCCGCTATCAGATATTGTTCCAAACAAGTGAAAGAATTGTTAGAGATTCAAAGAAGTAACCCGCATCGTAACCCTGGGAAGACGTACCCAGCGCGCTTCGGTACAAACTTCTCCGATTTCGCTGGCGCAGCATCGAAATCCTTGCTTCCGCGACGACGGTCAGAATAGTCGTCCTTGTCCCGCGATGAGCTGTGGTCTCGGTCACCACTGGTGTTGGATCGACCCTTGGGGGTCGCGTCGCGGTCCACGCGTCCTCGATCGCGATCACGATCAGTTCGATCAAAGTCACGATCGCGGTCACGGTCGCGGTCACCTCCTCGTTCGCGCTCGCGATCACGATCACGTTCACGGTCGCGCTCGCGGTCCCAGTCTCCTCGGCCACTTCGGCCTCGCTCGCGGTCAGTTGAGCCACGACCACCGCCACGCTCTCTGTCACGGTCATAGTCACGATCGTAGTCGGCATCTCGACTGCGGTCACGGTAGTCGGCATCTCGACTGCGGTCACGGTAGTCGCCTCCAGCACGGCGGGGCTTCCTGTCGTCGTCATCATCCTCGTCTGCACTGCGGCGTGTGTACGACGCGTCACCTACGTAACCCCTGCTGGTACTGCGCGTGTTGCTGCTGCTGCCCCGCCGCACTGGGACTACGTCGTCGTCGTCATCATCGTCTCGACCGAATCGTCTACATCAAATACAGACATACGTGCGTGTTGTTAGTGCCGGTCTGCTAAATGTACAAAGAGATCTCATAGAACATTGGTTCGTACGATGGCTTGTCGTCGACGTCCATCGACCGTGGTGCCGAGTACTGCTTCGGAAGCGAGGTGCGCACAACGCCTACAAGATCACATTAAGAACGATCGTCAGTCAAAAGACACCATAGCGGTATGAATATCCAAGTACAGAGTAATCATAGTTGTGTGCGTTGCGTACCGCCGCCCATGCGTTCCTGGAGCTTCTTCTTCTGAAGGTCGCGCTGCTGTTGGATCACATTCGTGCGGGAGCCCGAGAGGTAGTCGTCTCCGCTCACGATCGACTCAATGTCTTCGTCGTCCTTGAGTGAGTTTGGGTGTGGCGCGCCGTAGCCCTTGCCGCCACTGCGCTTGTCGTCGAGCGAGAGCGACTCGACGGCGTCCGAGACCGTGTCCGTCATGGAGCCGCGCTTGGGCTTCCTCCCGTCATCATCGAAGGACGAGTCGTTCATAAACATGTTGCTGCTAATGACGATTCACTACCCCTCGTCCAGCTGTCGTTTCTCCTTCTCTCAGCTTTTCCTCTTCTTGCTGCTGGTGGCGGGCGGGGAGACGACGCGACGCGATGCGGGCGGGGGAGGCAAGCAGGCTCCGTTACAAAAATGCGCTCATGCCTGCATAGCAGGTGTGCATGCGTGTGTATTATTAGCCACATTTTTTACGGCATGGGCCGTTGCAGCGGACGTCGTGTACGGACGCAACGCATGGATGCCTTCCCTTCATGTGTTGCTTGCTGGACTCTTATAATGGGCGGAAATGGGTTCGCGCGTGTTTCGCGCCTCTTGGAGTTGAAGCGTGCAAACTGCAGTAATAGGCGCATTCTTCTTAATATATAATATAAATAGCCTCTATTAGTAATCAATTCAAACAAAAGGGCGTATAGTTTACTTTTACTACAAAATTGTGTGCTGCGTCCAATTCTTTCTTCATCCGTGAATGGGAGTGGCTGCCGATCAATTAAAAAATGAATTGCAAAATGAATCGCGAGTGGGGGAGTGGAGCGCACTCGCAAACAGCAGCACATCGAAAGAGCGAGCATCAAGATCTTGCTCCATCGCCGCCCTCATCTCGAGTGGCTTCCTTCCTTCCGTGCCTCCTTGCATTCCATTCCTCCTGCATTCTCTCCTACTTGTTACAAGGCAACCGCGACTACCAACTGCATCTTATTTACGCGCTAAAGCATGACGCAAGCGACGCAGAGCCGACGCAAGGGCTCGGTCAGCGAGAAGGACGCGAGCAGCTCCAGTACCAGCAGCGCCACAGCGGGTCCGGGCCGATCGCAGACCCCGTCGCGTCAGCTCCCAGACAAGAAGAACGCTCCCAGTACCAGCAGCGGCAACAACAGCAGCGCGAACGCATTAAAAGGCAAAATGAGCACCGCGCGCTCGACATCTGCGCCGAAGCAGCGAGGCAAGAGCGGCAGTTCGGTGGGGTCATCATCGTCAAGTGCGTCACTGCCGCCACCGCCTACTCGTTGTGAACTTGCACTGTCGAAGATGCAGAAAGAGGCCGAGGGCAAGAGCGACGAGGAGCTGCAGATGCTCCTGCAGCATTTGCTGCAGAATGCGCGCTTTGAAGACGCCGCGTACCTGATCTCGGCGAGTGCGTTTCTGAACTCGAAGTTCAAGACCTCGGATGTCGTGCGCCTGATGCTGGAGGCAAAGCAGTTCGAGCAGACGGCGCAGCTGATTCGCGATATGAAGCTACAGTCGAACCAGCTGCTCGTGACATTGTTCGTCAAGGAGCTCGTGCGTTGCTCGCAGTTCCACGCCGCCGTGCGCTATGCGCAAGAGATGGTACAGAACTTTGGCAAGAAAGACTTTGGACCGCGCGACCAAGAACGACCTTCGTGGACCCCGCAGGCGCTGATCCAAGCCATGCTGCGCGCGTTCCAGTTCAAGACTGCGTTGAAGTTCTCCAAGCAGTTCGATCTGCTGGACACGTTCCCTGCGCTGCCGTTGGTCGCCAACATGTTTGAAGCTCGTCAATGGGAAGACGCGATCTCGAGTGTCATGGTACGTTATTCACCAGCTTATTATGTTGATCTGTGAGCGAATGAGTTTATGCTAATGTGCTACATTATGCTCTGTTTGCGCAATAGGAATACCGATTGTTCACGGATTTCCCGGTCGAAGCGCTGATTATGAAGATGCTGGGCGAGCGACAATGGACGCTGGCAGTGAAATGCATGGGCAAGATCCAAGCGAAGGAGCTGCTGGACAAGTACGCTGACGCCCTCGTACGCGAAGCAGCCCGTGCTGGAGACTTTGTCATCGCGGTGCGATACCTGAACGAGTATAAGCTGGACCAGCTGGAGAACAGGCCGCTGATGCAACACGTGATCGACTGCATGATCACGTACAGTGAGATGTACAAGGCGATCAAGTATTCGATCAAATTCGGACTCGCTGACACTGAGAGTGCGGAGGGCGGAGACGCCACGGTGTCCCGGTATGACACGAAGAAGCTCATCCTGAAGGCGATTGAGATTGGTCAGTTTCACGTGGCGACGCTGTACATCAAGAAGCTGCGTCTGAAGGACGAGTTTGTGGCTGAACTCGCCGAGATGGAGCAGAGAAAACAAGCGAGATTGCGCGAGTTTCGAGAGTTTGTCGGCTTCCGCGAGTCGCAGTTCAGTCATCCTGCCACTCAGCACCAGCTCTACACTCTCATCGGCGACAAGGCGGATGTTGATGCTGACCTGGTGGAGCTTGACCCAGTCACTATCGATGTGGTCCTGTCTGAAGTTGAAGAAATCATCCCGAAGAAACGAGAGGTCGTCGAGAGTGAGCAGGAGATCGAGGAAACAGGAGCAGGTGGTACCATCCGTGTCTTCGAAACCACCACCACCACCACCGTCACCAATAGCGGCGATGCGAGCCTTCAAACTACTGAACGCCAGTCACGCTTCAACTTTGCAAGAACGAGCGCTCCTAGAATCCAGCCGCCATCCCATTTAGCGCCCCCAACAGCACCGAGCAGCGATCCAATTCCACAAGAACGAGCCCACGCCCCACCTCCGGGACTCGCTCAATTTGCGCAGCCAGCTGCAGTCCGCACAGAAGAGAGCTCCTCAAGCTTCAACTTTGCCCAATTTGCAAGTGCGTTGCAGGGCAATGCTGCACCCGCCCCAGTCTCATCACCGACGCACATTCCAGCTCTGTCGCCCACACCACAGCAGATGCAGCAGAACCTGCAGCAGCAGGCAGCCATGTATGCGCAGCACGCGCCTATGCTGAACGGCAATTTTAGTAGAGGATCAGTTCCTCCACCTCCGTCGTTCGCACCGTCGTTCCACCAGGGCAACTTCATGCAGAACATGAACCCGAACCAAGCGCCTCCACCGTCTTACATGATGCCTCCGCCGCCACCACAGCCTCAGCAAAATCTGAGCGGAGGAGGTATGAACCCGAGTATGGACATTGCGTCGCTCGCCATGCAGTTTCACTCAAGCGGATTCGGAGGAGGAATGGGACGAGGTCCAGGCTTTGGGATGAGTAGCGGCGCTCCTGGCAACTACCCGCCTCAGATGCCACCACAGACTTCTGCAGGTGTTCCTCCAGCGCTGAACCACTTGTTCCCGTTGTTTGCGCCACCACCACCACCTCCGCAGTTCGCCCCGCCACCTCGTTCGTCGTTCAAACCGAGCATCGGGTACACGTCCGTGACGACAACGCGCCAAAAGAAATAGAGACAAGTGCTAAAAGAAACAAATACATGATCATCCGAAGAAAAACAACAACATTGTTGTCGTAAAAGAAGGGAAACTGCATCTTTGATGATCTGCCAAGCAGTGGATTGTGGATTTCACCAAATGCGCCGAGCGTATGTGGCGATGTCATTCGTTCTGCTTTACTCGCCATTATGTGGACTCGAAGGCCGGATAGATCAGCTCACCTCGTATCGAGTGCCATGCTAACTCCGTTTGGCTTTCGGATCTTTGATCTTGTTGTTGATCTCTTCCCAAGTCTTTCCGCGAATGCTGAACAGACGCTTCGCACGCTCCACAAGCGAGCCGCTGCAAAGAGACAAAGTCAAACATCGAGTGTGAGAACGCAAGCTTGAGAGCAGCAATTTAAAACAAAACAGGCGAATCATAAAGCTTACCCGCATTTCAGACCTCGCGCCTGGAGTTCCTGCTTCAGTGCTTCAAGACCAAGCTTCTCGAGCGCTTCGGAGCTTTCAAACTGGTTCAAGTCGACTGCTTCATGAGGAGGTTGCGTTTCTTTTTCGACCTCACCAACTGCAGTCTCAACAGATTCCGAGACAGAGGCCGGTGACCCTGCTTTGCTGCTGATAGTCGTCTTCTTGTCTTGATTCTCGTCGATGATGGTATCAATGACCGACTGAGCCCCTTCTTCCTGGTACAGAAACGGCTGAGCGCCGATGTTGACGAGTAGGATCTCAGTCTTCTCGACGCTGATCGCTGGGAAGAACCCCTTCTGCTTCAGGTTAGCCGTGTCGATGCACTTGATCCCGTCGAACGCGACACCCAACGCTTCGCCGTTCTTGGAGAATGAGATTTTTCCTTCATCGAGGTCCAGAAGGCATCCGATCACGTCGTTCTTCTCCCACGACGACCCAAACTCTTGCTCCTGGCCATTGGTCCACTTCAACTGCCGACTGCCATCGTACGCCCAGGAACGCACGTGGTCACCAACGCCGTCGCCAGCCTCTGAGTTGGCTGCAAAAGTGCCGTCAGCCCAGCCGATCTGAATCACTCCATCCGTGATCAAACGAACTTCGTAGTACCACTTGCCAGCAGTCACACGGCAACCAAAGACAGTCGCAGTGCCAAAGTTGCTCTGACCACGCAATTCACAAAGTCCGTGCTTGAAAGTCGTGCCGACGTTGCCGCCCATGGGTACCAACCAGAACTCGGACGTTGCGTCCGACGAGCGCACGGATACGTGGGTTGCATCAGGAGGGAGTACACGAGCCTCTTCTAGGATCGCTTGCTTCGCCTGCAGCTTGTTCTTCGCGCTGCGCTTGCGCATTCCCTGACGGATCGCATCACCGATGTCGTCTGGAATCTCGCGCTCATAGTCGACGTAGGTTTGCAGCTCCTGCTTCTTCTTCTGGTACACTTCCTCCTTCTTCGATTTCTTGAAATCCGTCAGACCCGCGCCTCTCAGCTCTTCTTCACCGTGCGCATAGTCGCAGTCTCTCCCACGCGGACATCCCCACCATCGTGGCGCATTCGGAGGTGCCGTTCGGCCGTTCTCACGAGCTTTGACCCAGTTCTTGCAGAGGATCGTGTTGCGGCGGCGCTTCATGTACGACTTCTTGATGCCATCGGCCCACGATGGCGTCGCCAGGTACCACCCGGGGATGCCGCTCGGCGTCTCTTCGTCCATAATCTCCTGGTCCGTGACGCCCTGCTTGTTACGTAGCTCGCGCGCCTCGCTGTCATCACGCCATTTCTGGACAGCGATCTCTTGGTTCACGTGACGCAAGCGACGTCCATTGAGGTCGCGGCACGCGCCAAAGCTCGTCGTTGCCTTCGCACCAGCTCCTTTGCCACTGCTTCGCAGCATGGCGCCAAAGCCACCTTTACCACCGCGCAGGCCGCCGCTCAAGCGTGCGCGCACGAGCACGGGGAGACTCGGCACCAGCGCATCCTCGACGAGCTTCTTGCCATTCGCGTAGAGATCCAAGAGCGCCGCCGGGACCCCCTCGCGCGCCTGCACCTGCTTCTTGACCGCCTCGACAGTCGCGTGCGCACTCGGCAGCGAGATGCAGAGCGTGCGGTTGAACTGCACGAGGAACTCGATCTCGTCCGCCATCTTCGCCGCTGCTCTCGTAGTCGCTTCTGGTTTGCTTTGCTTTTGTGGTGGTGTCTAAAACCCACACACTGGTATACAAACGTAATTTCATAAATATTTGGTTTAAATACTGGAATAATAATATCAAATGATCTATAAACTACATATAGATAATTGAGATGATCTATTACTGTAATTAAATTAGTGGGTTGAATTGTTGTCAACACACGATTGCTTTCACAGTTAAACAAGAACAAAATGGCGCCAAACGTGCTCGTGGTGGCGCTCATGGCGGCGACGGCAGTGTATCCAGCTGCAGCAGTGAATGAGCAGGTGAGTAATAAAGCAGTATGTGATAAGCAGCATTATGTTGCGCACAAGCTCAGCGTTTTTCTCTCTGTAGGGCGGTAAGCTGGCACTTCAACAGATATGGGTGGGTGTGGCGCTCGCGGTCGTTGCGGTCGTGGTGACGCAGCTCGTGCTGCGCTTGCGGTCGCCAAGCATACAAGCGCCTGAGAAGATGAACAAGAAGCAAGAGCTAGTTGTGTCAGTGCTGAAGAAGGATGAAGCGCAGGAGCACCAAGCGGAGGTGAGTGGGCAAGTGTACCCAGTCGACGCTCTGGTGAACACGAAAGCCCACGGCACTGCAAAGGTTCTCGCGTTTGATGCGGAAACGAAGACATACAAGGTGGAGATCAGCGGCAAGAAAGAGGGAGAAGCAGCGAAGATTCTCACATTGCGCGAGCATGAGATTGAAGTGGCCGAAGTCGCGGCGTTCTACATGTACCCGATCAAGTCCTGCGCTGGAATCCGTCTTGACTCGGTAAACATTACTGGTACGAGCAATTGCATTAGTAATTGGAGAGCTGCTTTGCGTAGTATGTTGTAATCACACTCATCTTGAGTGCTTGCTGCTGTAGCCAAAGGTGTCCTCCATGATCGAAGCTGGATGTTTGCGGACGAAGATGGCAAGTTCATCACCCAGCGACGCTACCACAAGATGGCACTGATTGCCCCCAAGCTTGTGCCGAGCATCGAGAACCCAAAGGTATGACTGGGAGCATTGTGTTGTCTAGTATGCGCTGAATTTGCTTATCTCATGAATGTCGTTGCCGTATGCACTACTGTATAAGGCTATCTTGCTGACCGCACCGGGCATGGACGACCTTGAAGTGCCAATTCTTGGTGAAGGAGCTGGGAAAGAGGCTGCTGTTCGCGTCTGGAGTGCAAAGATGGTGGCGATTGATCAGGGAGACCGTGCAGCAGATTGGATCAATACTTTTCTCGCGGACACGCGTGGCAACAGAAAGCTGCGCTTCTTCCGCGTGAAGGATTCGTTCAAGCGCGCCACAGATCCGAAATATGCGCCAGGCTTTGAAACTGGTGCGTACACTCGGCTTAAAGTGGCTGTCGTACATTCTTCGCGCTCACATTATGATGTGTTTTTTCTATCTCAGGATTTGCGGACGGATTCCCGTTCTTGTTGACGCTGGACTCGTCCTTGGAGGAGCTGAACAAGTCACTTGACCACTCCATCCCAATGAACCGTTTCCGCCCAAAGTAAGTCAAAGCGCCGGTATCGCTGATCACTTATTTCTTTCTTACGTACCAACACTGTTTTTTCATGTTGTAGCATTGTGCTCAAGGGGGGTCCTCCGTTCGTAGATGAGAGCTGGAACTGCTTGGTGATCGACGGCATTCTCTTTCGCAACGTCAAGCCATGCGCTCGCTGCAACCTTCCGTGCGTCGACCAAGCGACTGGCGTCAGCGACCCAAATCGAGAGCCCGCGAAAACGCTGACTCGTTTGCGCAATGGCGAGTTGCTGGGCTTCACGGGCGGAAAGAAGTATGAAAACTACTTTGGATCTAACCTTGTCGCGGAGCGTCTTGGAGCGATCAAAGTGGGCGCGCGTGTGAAAGTGCTCACGCTCAAGGACGAGATTTTTGCCTAGCCTCAAAAGACAGTGATTTTGGATTCGTCCGATGTCGTGACAGTCAGATATCAATTGATTTCCGCTATTTCTTTTGCTGGATTCACCCATGTTTGTTCTTGTATCGATCTCCTCCTCGCACGCTAGGAAGTGAGCAGGCTGAGCTAGACCCGGTGAGCCCATTATTCGGACTGGTCGTACTGGCGCTACACGTCATTTCCGATTCTTTTTCTCGAAATGGCACTGATTTTGTTGGCGATGTTGACGAAGCCATAGCTGACGAAGCGATGGGCTCCTTTCTTTTTTCAGGAGAGATTTGCGGTGTGAGGGGCATCTCAAGTTTCACTGGCGACGTTCCCTGCTCAGATGGCAATCGCAAATGGAGGTGCAGTGGCTCGATCTTCACAGGTGACGGTGAGTCGTGGCTCTCTTTTGGCTTTGAGAAAAGCTCACTGGGTGCTGGACGTGGATGAACGGGCTCGAGACTCACATGGTGGTCTCCAACTCTCGGTGATCGCGGAGTAGTCGGGGTTTGCTCGAGAATCTTCGAGCCGCTATGTGAGAGTCTCCGAGCACTTGACACCTTCCCCAGCTTCTGCAGCGACTCGAGGTTGAGCTCCAAGCGTTTTGGTGCGTGCCAGTCTCTCACGAGCATTGCGATGAAGTCTGCGTGCTTGGTCAGTGACGCGTTCGCTGAGTTGCTGATGTGAAAGATCGCCATGGCCGCTCGTGCGCACACAGCGTCAAACAGAGCGACGTTGCTGACGCCGTGTGCGAAGCTGATACCAGCGCCTCCCTCGATCAGCACAATTTTCTTTTGGAGAACGCGCAGGCAGCTCAGGAGGCGATCGAGCGACCTACTCACGGATATCGGAAGTCTGTGAAGTGCCTTGGAGCATTTGATCGCATCGGTATCTCCGTCTTGCCCGAGAACAACATCCGGGACGTCCGCATCGAGAATCGGCTCAACCAAGTGCTCGAGCCAATCGAGCAGCAGAACTGAATACAGCGTGGCAGTCGTGCACAGCTCACTGGCTTCTTGCCAGTTCGACTCGCCGACGTTGAAGGCGACTTTGATCGGGAAGAGCTCTTCCTGTGAGATGTGGCGCGTCGAGCTGCTCAGCGTAAACGAAGGCACGGGTGGCGGCGGTGTTGGGGATAAGGATCCAGGACTCTCCGCGCTAAAGAAGCTACTCGCGCGTCCGGTCTCATCGTTCTCCGTGGTATTTCCTTCGAAGATGCTCTTGATGTGTGCTTCCTGGATGCCTGGGAAGTCCCCCACGAGCTTACCATCAATCTGGGGGAATGGGATGTGGTTGATGAACGCATGGATCACCTGGGCAGGTTGCGAGTCGGTGGCTTTCTCGACCTCGTTGCACAAGAAGTCGAGCACCTTCGGCAGCGCGAGCCTGACGCCAGAAGTCTTCTCGCCGTGCACCATGCGATTTTGGTGCTCAATCATCTCGCCGACGCTAAATCGGTCGTGGATGTACGGCAATGCGAACACAACCTTGGACGCGTTGATGTACTCATGGAAGCTGCGCACGAACTTCGCTTGGGCAGACGTCTGAACGGATCCCGGGCGGTCGCGACGCACGATCTTGATCGCTTGATCGGGCGGAATGTTGTGCATGAAAATTAACACGCAGGCAATCGCGAGACCCGTGCGTCCGTAACCAGCGTGGCAATGAACAGCGACCTACAGCGTCCGTGCGTGTCATTTATCAATTGCCTGGTTGATGTTGAAGAATGTGTGATCGAGACTGACCTTTTGATGTCCATCTTGCAAGATTGACGCCATGACCTTGACGATATCCATCATGAACGACAGCGTCGGCGTCGTCATGTCCTCCCAGCCAAAGTTGTAGAAGCGAACTGCGTTGCGATCGCGATAACACAGCGATCAGACTCGGAAATCCATCAAGCAAAGCAATCCAACAAAGCGAACGTACTGTTCTCCGCCATGAGATCCTTTTCAGGGTCGTACGGGAAGCCACTTGCGCCAAGGCCATCGCCGCAGTACGGGTGCTCGCCGGGCAGAGTCAGGTTGAACACCGCAGATATGCACAACCTAGGCAAACAACACCGGTATTACACTCCAGCCAGCTACACCGAATCTTCGAAAACAAGCGTACACGACTCACTTTTGGAACTGCTGAGCGATCTGGTAGTCCTTCATGAGCCGAGACGATGGTCTCATCATGCCCAAGACTCGGTCGGTAACCCAATCGGCGTGCAGTCCCAGCACCGGTGAGTTTGTCTTGGCCAGCGCGGCACTCTCACTGCATCGCTTGCACTTCGCTCCTCCACAGAGCCGACATTTCACGGTCAGCGTTTTCTCCCATTCGCGAGGCTTCACAGGCGACCCCATCGCGAGCTGAGCTTGAGCTAGTGCACGTTTGGCGCAGCAGTGGGCCAACTGGAAAATGAAGCTGCGAGCAAAGCAGCGGTGATGTCTGCCGTCGCGCTACTCGGCCTTGGAAGCGCCGAGTACCAGATAAGGTAAGAAGATCAGCGCTCCTGACTCCTTTCGCCTCCTGTGTTTCCGGTCTTTGCAGCTAAAATTGATCATTCATTTCGTGTAGCAGCTCTTCCACATCCAAACGCAGCATGGAGCGCCATCGCGTTGATCAGTTAATGGGATCTGGTCCATAAATACCGGCAGCTCGCTCGTTAGACAGCTGAGCATCACAAACACGATCGTTTCGTGATCTCTTGGCCGCATGTATTACAAGGAAGCGTGTGAGGGATAACGATAGTCTTCGAGGAACAGACGACAGTGAAGATCCGTTTGTTGTTTGCAGCTCCAGCCTCGGTTGGTGGATCAGAAATAACAACCCAAGACGCACTAGTGCTCGAGACGTTTGCTATGTCAGTACGCTGGAATTTCAAGACGTGTCTGGGATTCACGTGTTCGGCTGTGGGCGAGCACAAAGAATGGGTGAAAGTATTCTGGAACCCCTCTCTCGGATGCGATTGGGAGGTATAAATGTCTGCGCTATTTTATCCCAAGGCTCATGTTTGAGGTGGGTGCTCTCACTCTTTGGAAAGCTCAAGTTTGTGTGATAGGCATCGTTCTCGAGCCTCCACAGGATAGCCAAGCGGCAAGTTGTGGGCGTGGCCTGGAGATGAAGTCGAATGGAAGTGCTCGCATTCTCTTGCCTGCGTCAGGGCGGGCGGCGCTAGCATCGCCTCTGTCATCGTCTCCGTCGTTCTCGTCGCGGATGTCGCCCACGGGCAGTGGTAAGATGAGACGGAGTACTACCACGGACAAGTCGCAATCACATATTGTGAGTGGCCAGAGCAGCAGTCGGACGGTGTCACCCCCACATGAGGCATTTCCGTATGCAATGGAGGGCATGATGCCCACCAATTCTGCTGGGATGCCGGTACCAGGCCACGAGTTCCTGTATCAGCTGCAGCAGCTTCAGCATCAACAAATGCATCAACAAGGCATGACAGCAGCAGCCTACGGATACTCAAACGGCGGCATCCAACCGATGGCTCCAGGGTTTCCGTCGCAGTATGTAATGGCACCGCAGATGATTTCTCGAGCTCCCAGCACGACGAACATGGTGGACGACAACGCAGCGCGGCATTTTGGATCCATTCATCCAGGTTTAAGTGCGCAACAACAACCATCTCAAGCGCATACCAGTAGTGGTTCTTTTGACATGAGTGCAGCAAGCGACGGTGATGAAGATGGTGTTAGCTTGATCCAGCGACTGGAAAAGAAGGACCACATGATCTCTCAGCTCGGCTCCTTCCTCTCTCAGATGAAGCAAGATTCGGAGGGGACAGCGACTGCGTGGAAGGAAAAACTGCAGGAGATCTCTGATCTGAAGCGCCAGCTTGCAGCAGTAACCCAGCAACTGACCTCGGCGCAAGACCAAAAGCGAGAGACTGCGTCCCAGTTGGAGCAAGTCGAGCAAGAGCTTGCCGCAGCCATGCATGCGTTAAAAGAAAGCGAGCAGACGCATATCGAGGAGCTCACGATCATGAATGAGGAGATCAAGAAGCGGCAAAGCGAAGCGGATCACATGAAAGTGGGCTACGAGCAGAGCCTGAAGGATATTTCGCAAGAGTTGCTCGAGAACCAGCAGAAGCAGCAAGAAGCCATCTCGCGATGCCAATCGCTTGAAGAAGCGCTACAAAAGGTCAACGAAGGCAATCGCATCGCGTTTACCGAGTGCGATGACGAGCGGAGAAATCTGAAAAAGGACTTGGAGGACCTCGCTAGTCATCTCGAAGGCATCGAGCGCGAGAAGCAGGAGCTTGGACAGCATCTCTGGAACGTCACTCAGGAACTTCAGCACTGCAAGCACCACGAAGAAGAACTGGAGCACAAGTGCGCAGGCGTGGTGAGCGAACTAGAAAAGTCGCAGAGTTCATGGAGCGAGCGCTTTCACCACTTTCAGAGTGAGAAGGCCGAGCAGCTCGGCGTCCACTCGATGCTGCAGACCCAGCTGCAGGAGGTGGAAGCTCAGTTTCAGAACGAACGAGCGCAGAAGGAGGAGCTGAACGAGTTGATGGTGCGCGAGATGCAGCGCTTCCATGACGAAATGGAGCACCTGCACCAGTCCCACAAGGAATCACTGGAGCACGAGCTTGACGAGAAAGAGCAGTGGAAGCTGCAAGCACTGGACCGCGAAGAGAAGCTCGCGAGGCTGGAAAAGAAGCTCGCGCAGGCTTGCGCTGATGTCGAAGAACTACAAGGGCAACTGCGCCAAATCGATGAAGAGAATCAGCACTTGCAGCAAAATGGAACCGAAAAGGCGTCGACGCTGCAGGAAATGAACAACAAGTTGCGCAAGCTCATGGACGAGCTTCATGATACCCAGATTCACTACGAGCAACTTCAAGCGCATTGGGAGCGCCACCAGAACGGACTCCGAAAGTGCGTTCAGCTTCTATCGACCGGAAGTACTACCAGCGGGGTTTCTTCCCAAGACCTCGACCTGGGAGATTCGTTTCCTGAGAGAATCATTAGCGCTCTGGAAGAGTACGTGCAACTGAGCTCCTCGATCGATGAGATGAAGATCTCAGTTCTCCGTGCACAACAAGACCTTGACAGCGATCGCGAGCGATTCCGACAGCGTGAGCAAGAGCTCTTACAGCAGTGCCAAAGTCTGCAAGGTGATCTGGAAGGCACCAGAACAGACGCGAAGATCTTGGCGCAAGAGCTTCAGCAGCTCTCGCGCCAGTTTGGTGGGAACGAAACCAAGCTCTCCGCCCAAGTGCAGCAGCTAACAAAGGAGCTCGATGATGTGCGCACCAACAGTGGCCTCCAAGTTCTTCAGCTGCAGAAAAGCCTGGACTCACAGCGAGTCCGCACGAACCAGCTCGAGAATGAGAAGAAGGACTTGCTTCAGGAAGCAGAGCATCTGAACTCATCGATGGATGCGCTCTACCAGACTCGAAACGAGAAGCAAATCGAACTCGATCAGCTCCGAGCCACTTGGAAAGAGCTCCAACTGGAGCACAGTGACCTGAGGGAGAACTACGAGGATTTGGACGCCAGAACAGCTCGAACGATCGACGAGCTCAACGCAAAGTTAAAAGAGCTGCAAGGTCAGGTACAGACCCATCGAAGCCAGAGCAATGTGCTCAAGTCGGAGAACGAGCAGATGATGGAGCAGCTAGGCAAAATTCAAGCAGAGTATGAGTCGCTGTCGCATCGGTTCATTGGAGATCAGGCAAAGTGGCTCGAGAAGGAGCAAGAGCTGGGCGTCGTGCTGGAAGACAAGACGCACCGCATGGACGAAATGATGGAGATGCTGACACAGTTGCAGTCCAAGACCGAGTTTCTTGAGAAGTCGCGCTTGAACGAAGACCAGAGCGCTCGGCAGGAAATCGAAAAGTACCAGCAGCAGCTTCTTGGCCTTGGACAGGAGAAGAAGCGCTTTGAGCTCGCGTACACAAGTCTCAAAGCGCAGCACGACCAAGTGCTTCAGGAAACGTTCGCGCTGAAAGAAGAGAAGCGGCATTTCGTGCAGCAGCAGAACGACACGGACGAAGAATTCGGAGCACTCAAAACCGAGCACACGCGGCTAAAAAGCGAGTTTGACAGAGTGAACCGCACCAAGTCCGGGCTCCAGGCGGAGCTCCATCGAGTCACGGACGAAGCGCAAGACGTGCTGCGGCAGTTCGAGGTCGTGCGGCGCGATGCGAGAGCGCAGGAGAAGAATTACCAGAGCGAGCTGGAGCGGATGAGGAAGGAGATTGAGGATCTGCGAGCGGAAGGCGGCGAATCGAGTGCGCTCATGGAGGAGATGCAGACAAAAATGACGTCGATTCAGAACGCTGCAAACGCGACGATCAACGATCTGATGACCGAGTTGCAGAACGCACAGGAGACGATCTCGTTCGAGAAGAATCGCCTCCACAAGGAAAACGAGATGCTCAAGTCGCAGTTGAAGTCCATCGACGAAGACATACGGCGTAAGGAGATGGACTTGAAAGAGCTACAGGCTGGCCTTCGTCTCGAGAAAGATCAGTTCTCGGACAAAGAGAACGAGATGATGCTCAAGTTCTCTCGGCTCACGAACACGCTCGAGCAAAAGAAACAGGAGGTCGACAAGCTCAGCAAAGAGTTGGAGGCGAAAGGATTGAAAGTCGCAGAATACGAGCGTAAGCTCACACCGCTTGTCAATGCAAAGGACAGCCTCCAGGCGAAGAACATTGAGTTGAAGCAGGCGTTTGACGCGAAGACGCGAGAGGCGCACGACATGGAAGAGCGCTTTCGAGATGACATGGCGAGGCTAATGAAGGAGAAGCGAGATCTTGAGGCTCTGTACGTGACGATGAAAGAAGACTACGAGTCCGTGCGGTCGCAGACGAGCGGACACCAGCAGCAATGGCAAAACGACTGCAAAGTCCTGAAACACAACCTGGAGCGAACGAAGAACGAGCTCATCAAAGCCAACACCGAGGTGCTGACACTGACACAGCGCTTGGAATCGTGCCAAGGAGCGGCGAACGAGACGATCTCGGAGTTATCTGCACGCCTTCAAGCTGCGGAGCAGCAGAAAGAGATGAGTGTCAACGGTCTCCAGCGTGAAATCAACCTCGAGCGCGAGCGGCGTCGCGAGGCTGAAGTCCAGAAGATGGAGCTCCAGCGCCTGCTTCGGCAGAAAGGAGGGACGCCGATCCCAGCAGCTTCGTCTGTTGGTATCAGTAGCGTTCCTATGGAAGATCGATCAGTCTGGAGCAGTGGAGCTGGTGGTAGTGATCCTGAGATTTTGACTTCCATGCCACCAAAGTCAGTACAGAACGCATCAAACAATGCAGCTCTTGCGATACCATTAGTACCAACGCAGTCATCAACACCCAAGGCAAAGCTTGCGGTGGCAGCCGCACCAGCATTGGAGATCCGCAAGTTCTACGCGAACGAGCCGATGACGAACGCCGAGCTCTCGAATCTTCCCATGGCACTGATCAAGGCGCAGATCGGCTTGGACCTTTCCAGCGAAGGGATGCGAAGTCACGCTGGCAGCAGCAGCAGTCCCACGAAAGGCAGTCACTTTCGAGCGTCATCGTCCCTTGCGCTTCCCGACCGAGAGTTGCACCACCACCAGGAGAACAACGATGACATCCCGCCTCTTCCCCTGGAGAAACTTCCCCAGTACGTTCAGCTTCAGTGCATAGGTTACGATGTTGAAGTAGCTCTTGCAATGGCTGACCAATGTTGATATCTCTTGTCCTTTTGTTCGCAGGAACCCCGAAGCCGACAACAACAACGAGGTCACTCCGAGTTGCGACAGCGGACAGAGGTCCTCGCACGCAGGCGCGTCATACCTGGCGTCTCTCAGTTCGCGCAGCACGGAGCGGTTCTTCATGGACTCGACGGACGGGAAGAACCGTCTGGCAGCCGTGTCCAAGAGCAACGCCAGTGGTTTGAGCTCAAGCATGAGTGGAAACAACAAGAAGCTCGGCGCAATTAGCAGCAGCACGAAGAAGAAGCGACCGAGCGCGGGGCTGCCGACCTCAGCCAGCTCTGCAGCACTAGTTGCCGCGTACGCGCTGCCGCCATCGTCGCCACCGAGTGTTGCGCAGAAATCCAAGAGCACCTCCAAGCTGCTGCCTCGCATTCCATAGAACCAACGCAAAGTTAATGATGAAGAAGGAACCAACGCGAACAACATGCAAGCGACAGTCATGAATGACAGTGTGACGATTGTTTTCTATAGAGCCGAGACACACGTGTCTCTCACAGCAGTAGCAGTAGCACATTGGAGCGCAGTGGGAAAGCTGTACACGTACACGGGGAACGCGACCTCGTCGCTCGAGTCCTTGGCGCGCAAGAAGTGCTTGGCGTCGTGCTGGAGCGCGCCAGGGAACTTGTACAGGTACGTGAATACTCTGCACGGCCGCGGCAGCTGCTCGAGCTTTGCGCGGATCAACCTGAGCAGGTTCGCAATCACATTGCAGACGTCACCATCGAGTGAGTGAACGAGCCAACACATCGCGAGCAGACCATTACCACAAGGAGCTAGCTCACCCGAGGCCACGCTCGATGAGGAAGAGGAACATGACGGTCGCGTCCGCGTAGTCAAAGTCCATGGCGTTGCCGTGGTGGATCGTCACGAGGTGCGCGACGCCCGCGACCTCGACTGCGCGTGTAGCCTGCTGCGCGCGCTGCTCGTCGATCTCGATGCCAACTGCGCGAATGCCGTAGGTTGTGGCTGCGTCGATCACGAGGCGCCCATCGCCACAGCCGACGTCGTAGAACACGTCGCTCGGCGTGATGTCCACGAGTTCCAGTGCGCTGCGGAATACGCGCAGCGGCGTCGAGTGGAGCTTCTTGCGCGGCGCGAGCATACTGCGGCTCGTGCACTGAACTGGTGCAAGTAACAGCAGTAGATGTGAAGCGACTGCAGAGCTGCGTCGTTTCGCGAGTGGGACTCAAGAGATAAACTAGCGTAGAGTGGAATGAATGATAATGTCAGATCCCACCGTTTGGTGAGGATGACACACACAAAAGTGAGACGGAGGAGTGGACACCAGATGTGCTTCAGCAGTCCAGGTCCGTCGCGCTATTGTGTGGTGAGTGACGACAGTGCTACGTGTCAGAGACCATGGCTGTATGGTAAATGTTTAGCTGGACGATTGCCATGCTGTCGTGCACATTGAGCGGATCATGACACGTCCGTGGCATTGACACCAGTAGAAAGCTCTTCGTGCCCTCGCAATGCAGCGCAAGAATCCCATCTATCATTCGACAGAGGAGACGCAAGCGAAGTCATCTTCGTCATTGGAACTAAATAAGGTGTCGTTGTTCATTGCAAAATAGATCTGGGAAAAAGTAAATAGTCCGTCCAATGAATGGAACGGCAGGCTTCGGATCGCATGGCGTGGTTGCTCGTTTGTGTGTATGCGCCGCGTTGTCGTGGGTCTTCTTCTTCTTGTGCCGCATAGAGTGTACGAGCGCTTGCGCAGCATGGTACCAGGTCGGTTGCATCGTTGTCGTCGAGACCAAGCGAGCATCCGGTGCTGTTCTGTTCAGTAGCTGGTGGTCCATTGCGCTATGCGGCTCGTGCGTTTGTGCCACTTAGCGCGTGCCTTTCCACGGGTACACGACGTGCTGGTGCAGGCTCTCGGCGTCATGCGCGTCCTGCGCCGCTTCCTCCTGCGGCGCCGACTGCGTGTGCTGCGCCGCGGCCGTGGAGCGCGCGTAGCCGGTCACCGCGGCGGACGCGAGCACGAGCGGCATGACAGCGAGCGTGCTCGACTTGGACTTGGACACATTTGCCGCGATGGACGCGAACGCGGACGGCGACGGCATGTTGGCGGAAGGTAGTGGTGGTGATTAGTGAAGCTGCTGGAGCTTAATGCTTGGACTGCAGGGTTTCTTGTGGACTGAGAGCTCCTTGCTGTCTGCATTTCCATTGCCCAAAATTCCACTGCAAAGAGTAAATCCAGAAAGAACGAAGATTCCACCCATCAGATGAACCTTTCAAATTTTATTTTGTGTCCCTTGCGCAAAACATTGATCTTTCAGAATGAAAAAGACAAGCACAATACCGTTGCAGTATACATATTTCAACATTATGGATACACAAGTGCACAATTGCTACTTTCGAACGTTTTGAGAATCTATATACAAGATCCAAAAATAAATACCAATAAGATGGAGCAATTCAAAAACCCTAACCCACATTCCAAGATTCGAGACGAATGATAGGCTGAAATAGCGGACGAATCAGAAAGCTGAGCGGTGCATGCGTGTTCTATTTGCGCAGCCAGTAGAATGTTCGACACAAAAAAATGTGACGAGGTACGCTGTACCACCAGAGCATCAATTAAAACCGCGCGATGTAATTGATGGATCAATGATTTCACGCCAATTCGTGCAAATATGAAAGTTTAGATAGCGTATGGCTTTTGAAATCATAATTCGTTAAAGTACGATTGATACATATGATTTCAAAACCCGTACACTACCAAATAAATCATATTCACATGGATGTTGAGGAATGATGCGAGCAAAGTTGCGAGTGGGAGATTGAGGATTTTGTATTGTATGACCAAACGCTAGGATTTAGGCAAGTGCAAGTGGCGAAGAGCACGTGTCAAGCATCGAACCGGTAATTTGTTTGCTATTCCTATTGTTCTAAACCAAGTTTAAAAAATTGCCTTTCCTGTAGCAATTTGTATAATGTTACACAGAGTGAGAGAGCATCAGCATTTTCCTCTTAAATCCGATTTTAATTGTTTGTGGGTAAAAAGTTGCGATTGAACAACATCTGTCATGAAGGCTGTTATCGACACTGGATTGCTGAAAGTGGGTCATCAACTTGCTTGCGAGCGCAGACGCCCGTCGCATGAGAAATCAGGGACGAGGCGCGTCGCATCGGAAGGCACGCCAACACGCAGAGAAAGCACTAGAACAACACACCGCCGAGACCGCCCTCATGTCTCTGACTGGATATTTCAGCTCATGTCGAACAGCGAAGCGACCACATCGGACGAGGAGGCCCCTTCGGTACAAGACCAGGTTGTGATAGACTTGGTCTCCGAAAGCGAGGAGAGCAACGACGGCTCAAGCTCGCAAACTGGCCATGGGCATCTTCTATTTTCCAAGATGACGAGGAAGAGAAGGGCGAAGACGTCGTCGTCAACGTACCGTTGCCACCCGATGCAGCTGTGAGGCTAGCTGGGCAAGTGCCGTCACGATCGGAGCTTCGTCGGTAGACAAAGCGAGCGAGAGAAGGGATTATCACGTCCCCCTTTCGAGGAAGGCGAAGTATCGGGCGCGGCGTCGAACCATTCGGGACGGCATGCGCGTTTACTATGCACGCACAAAGAAAGCTCGGCGTGTTCAGTAGCTACTTGCGCAGCCCGGCATGGCAGCTACACTTCGCCAAGCTCGCGAGTGCCGGGTGCAAGAGCGCCATACTGTGATGTATCTGCGAAAGAGAACACACGCTTGGGAGCTGGAACTCCCACAAGATACCAACCTATATTGACCTGTTGGACGTCTTGCTATTCTTGAACTCACATGCACATGCACAGACTTGGCGCCAATCGCACCACGATGAGCTCCCTCCTCCACTCAGCTACTGGCGCTGGGACGCGCCATCCAGGAGCCAACTGGCAGACAGGAGAGCTGCTTGCTTCGTGTCCCAGGTGATACCGACTGGTACTTCCCTGGTACACAACAATTTCGTAGTACTTGATGTTTGTAGACCAAAGTGCAAACAACTTTTGT
>JAASGT010000448.1:0-25125 GCA_023334315.1 Globisporangium alternatum | reverse complement strand
GCTAACGTAGTCGCATTACAAATTCAAGATGATGCTCGCTTACAAGATGAAGCGATCCGGAGGGAAGATGGTCGAGTGTGAAGAGCACTACACGACGAAGACGTGCTCACGATGCGGGAGAATCAACCGCAAGATCACGCACGAGAAGGTCTTCCACTGCTCGAACTGCAATCTGACGATGGACCGAGACGTGAACACCGCGCGCAACATCTTCATCAAGAACGAACACAAGCTCACCTTGGCTCTTCGAGCTCGGGTGCCCGGAGAAGCCTACTCCGAGGTTGTCAGGTGCGCTAGGTTTACTTAGTGTATCGACCCGAAACAAAAAACAGAAGGTCGCTTACGTAGTCGTATTGATACTTGGTAAGTTGGCGATCTGAGGCGTGGTGTCAGTGAAGGCTTTGCAAATGGAAATGGGAGCCTTTGACCTTTGGAGTAGGTTCATCTTGATGCCGTGGCTGTCGAGACGCAGCTCAATGGCGTCATGCAGACAGACTCCATGTCATAGCGAAGCTCGCTATCAAGAGCGATGCCGACGACCCTCCGAGACTCCAATGGCATCCATCCAAAGGACCAAAGTCGCAGATCTGCTGCACACAACGCCATCATCTCTGAGCTCAGCGTGTTGTTGCTTGGACTGAGTTGTCGTCTGTCGACTGAAGCAGCGCTAGCACAACCAGACACCAGCATCAAATACTAAGTCGGCAAGCACAAATCGGAACCTGCGCGCGAGTGAGTTGACCGAATACAGTAACAGCCCCCACTTGATTTATTTGACTCCTCTCCAGCGCGGCTCCTCCTCGGCACCGGAATTCTTTTGATCTGTCGGTCTCGACAACGCGCCAGTCTGCTCGCGTGTTAGCACACAGCTGCAAGCACTTCGCAAGCAGACAAAAAAGTGTCGCGATGAGCGGCCTTGGCGCCACAGGAACCGCGTGCACTTTCGTGTCGCTTTTGCCGCTTGGTGCGCGGAAAGATCTGCGTTTGCTGCCATATATCAAGTAAAGGGAAACGATATCGTATCGCTAGTTGGTTGTCTGAAGCACGAGCGAACGTGAGCAATACAAATAGAGCGACGTACGCAAGCGCTGCTGTGGTTGTTAATGAGTCTGCATGGTGCTTGGCGCTGCTGATATGGACTTGCGGACACGCTGAAGAAGCGTTTTGAGTAGCTTGGATCTGCAGCTTCAGCTCTGAAGTGCACCAGCAACAAGATCGCGCAACAAATGAGACGAGCGACAGCAATTGATCAACTCACCTTCTAAAACTCACCCGACGCTGACGTTGCACGGACGGAAAGCAGGATCTTCATAGCATGAGGATTGGCGAGCAGTTTTGCAGCTACTCGGGAGGCTGAGACTGAGCGCGCTTGTTGCCGAGCCCAAGTGGCAATGGCGTGCTTCAAGCGCACGAAGAACTGGTCGAGGAGCGCGGTATATACGAACGAGAGGACCAGTGGCGATATCGTAGCGAACTGGTGAAGCGTCGCCTGCGTGCCGATTGTAGATCGTGGAGCAAGATCGCGCGCTCTTGTCGTTACTGACACAATTGTGACCAAGATTTTGCCTGCATAAAGTGAATGGCCCGTTTATGTGAAATAACATGTTGAAGTTCCGACGGAGAGATGCACTATCGTGTGCAACATTCGTCGAATACGCAGTTCAATGTTGTTGTGTCAGTACTCTCTTTTGATTGGATCTATTTTTATTGCCAAATGTTCAGCAATGTACTGATTATAGATAGTTCGCTCTTTTTGCGCGGAACAGAAACAGGTGTGCATCTGCGCGAGAGAAAAGACTGTCGGTCAATTCGTGGCCATTTTCAGCCAAATCTGTGATAAAGTTGTTAGCAAACAAAGCTCCTAAAGCTTTTGTGTGTACGGCACAATGGGAGGCTGGATAAACTTGGTAGATGGAAATGAAAATCAAGCAAGGTGCTGGGGCGCTGTTGTTCATGGATTCCAGTCCTATCTTTACAGTTAGCATTTAAAAAACATTTGCGAAAACCCAACAAAAGTTCAGTGGCCACTACCGAAGAAAAAGTGGGATTATTACCACACCCACCCCTCCCTTTTTGAAAATGTTGTGTGTTTGTTTTTGGCCGTTTTGACTTGCGTTTTGTATGACGCTGTTTCTTTTTTTCTCGTTGTTTTGCCCATAAACAACCAGCGAGTCTCACGCCACACACACAAGCGTTCGTTCTTCTGGTGTCAGAGACGAAGAGCTCCAAACAACTCAACAAACCGCGTCGCGCACACGTCGGAGCGGAACGCGCGCGCTCGTTTTCCGACGAGACGAGCCGTATTAGAAGCAGGCGCTTGGTATTATTAGTCGCCTTGCGCGGGGCGGGGCGTCTCAGGTAGGCAGTCCGTCAGTCACACGCAACAACAGGTCAGCTGGCGCAGATAAAGAATGAGATGCGCGGCCCACGCGTCTTTCGTGGTGACAGCGAGACAACAGCAGCAGCAGGACGGCAGGATGCAGGTGGCGCACGAAGGCGGTGGCGACAAGAACAGGTTCCGGTGCGAATAACAGGCACAGGTGGTAGCAGCGGTGACGGTGTCGATACACGAGAGACGAGTGCGTCGAGAAAGCGAAGGCGACCAGAACAACAACAGCAACAGCAAAAAAGCGAGCACGTGTGCGCCACAACAAGTACAAGCATAAGCACAATAACAACAAGCACAATAACAAACACAAGGACGGCGTGCAGGCACAGTGGCAGCGACGACGACAGCAGCAGCCGGAGAATACCTCATTTCAGTACGCGCGCGTTCTTCCCAGGAAGCCGACGCTGCCCTGTCTCCAGATTTACAGGATGCAGTGGATGGTGGCTATTTATAGCGCTCGTGTACGTGCTGCTGAGCGGTGCGAGTCAGCTGCCGCGCGTCGAGGCCGTGATGGGGTACGTGCCCGTGGACTACGGCTTCGAGTTCAACGGCAAGCACTCGGACTTTGCGCAGCAATACTACCTGCGGTACATTGCCAAGGACGAGGTGGCGCAGCTCACGGGCGTATCTCATGGCGACCTCCCGGACTCGCTCCAGAAGGAACTCAAGACGTACGCGCTCTCGTGGGACGAGCTACCCGGTCTGCTCCAGCGCGCGCTGCTTTGGGACGCCGGCTACGCGCTCACGAGCGACATGTCGATCCTGTCGATCTACACGCGCAACGAGCGGTCCATGGCCGAGATCTTCGTGCCGCGCAAGGCCTACGAGCGCACGGGCTGCACGCCGCGCGCGTGCTCGCTGCCGAACGGCGAGGTCTTCTACCGGCACAAGTGGTGCGACGGCGACCAGATGGCGCGCGTGAGCTTGTGTGCGCTTGATGGCGCACGCGTCAAGATTCACGCGGGCATGTGGGGCGACGGCGGCGAAGTGGACACGATCCCGGAGGTGCGCGCGACGCGCCACGAGTGGCCCGACCACGGCAACACGTACCTCATGTACGCGCTACACACGATCGCCGAGGAAGTGGTGTACGAGAAGTGCCCCAAGACGCCGGCGATGGTCATCCCGTGCGTGGCCTACAGCGCCCAGGCGGACAAGAGCCAGTGGGGCGCCCCGAAGCGCGGCAAGGTCGTCGAGGCGTGGCTCAAGAAGTACTCGGAGGACCACCAGGAGAACCGCACATGGCTGCTCGTGCCGCTCACGATCGTCGTATTCACACTGCTAGGCGTCATCACGATCTACCGATACAAGGCGGCCGTGCGCGATGTCATCCCGGATGTGGATGACGAAGAGCTCTTTTTGAAAGACGGGTTTTTCGACACGGGCTCGGTCGAGGCGTTCCTCATGTCGCCGCGCTCGAACGCCGACGACGGCGGCGGTGACGACGACGACGAGCACCCCGAGGGCGACCTGAACGCCGCGGCGTTCGAGTACTTTGACGCGTCCATCGGGCTCTCAGCGTCCGCGTTCGACCCGATGATGGCGTCGTTCAACCGCATCCACCCGCTGCGCTCGCGCTCGATCTTCAAAGTGCATTCGTCCAAGCGCAACGAGGTGGCGATCCGCAGCTTCCGACTCTTCGAGTCGCACCGCAAGATCCGCCAGAAGCGCGTGCCGTTCCGCGAGATCCAGGTGCAGAAGCTGCTGTCGCAGGGTGCGACGGGTGAGGTGTGGCTCGCGACGCTCAAGTCCCGGCAGGTGGCCGTGAAGCAGCTGCGGCCGGAGAAGCGCCGCAAGCTCAAGGAGATGGAGATGTTCATGGCGGAAATTTATTTATTGGCGCAGCTCAAGCACGACAACATCGTGTCGCTCGTGGGCATCGCCTGGAACACGCTTGAGCACATCGTGATGGTGCAGGAGCTCATGGAGCTCGGCGACCTGCAGCACTTCCTTGCGCAACAGTTGAGGCGGAAGCCCGAGCACGACAGCAGCAGGGAGCTCTTCACGTGGGACAGCCAGCGGCTTAAGATCGCGCAGGCGGTGGCCAGCGCGCTCGCGTACATGCACAACCTCACGCCCAAGCTGCTGCACCGCGACGTCAAGTCCCGCAACGTGCTGCTCTCGGCCGACATGGACGTGAAGCTCTGCGATTTTGGCATCAGTCGACGCAAGTACAACATGGACGAGGACGACCTGAACCTCACTGCGACAGCGGCGGCTGGCACGATGTCCTGGACCCCACCGGAGCTGTTGTTGGGCGAGGACTACAGCGAGAAGGTGGACATTTATTCCTACGGCGTGCTGCTCACGGAGCTCGACACGTGCCAGTTGCCGTACCACGACCCGCAGTCGCTCGAGCTGCGCCTCGTGCAATTCCCGCTGCGCCTCATGAAGATGATCTTGAACGAGGGCTACCGGCCGAAGCTCTCGCCGAACTGTCCGCCACACATCGCGCAGCTCATCGCGTCGTGTCTCGAGCGCGACCCGGAAAAACGCCCAACGGCGCACGCGATCCGCGCCATGCTCGCGTCCAGCGACGACGCGGTGCTGGAGATCGCGTGAAGCGAGTCGGTTGGCTGTTGATATGGAAATTTGCTGATGGAGTTGGCTGGTCAGTTCACTGGATCGAGATCATGCTGAAGCTGCTATGAAGCTGTTGGCGCTTGGAGATGTCGGCTACCAGGCGCGAGAGAAACTGAAGAATGAATGCAAGCTCTTCGAACGCAATGCCACAACTTGATTCTTTTGTTTGCTGAATTCTTGACACTTTCGAGCGAAACACCTCAGAAGATCGAATCTGAACATGTCGCCTGGTTTTAGCTGCTGCTCCATAACAGAAAGAAGCCAGTTGTTTTTTTGTCGAGGATTTGGATTTTCAATTTGTTTGGTAGCTACAGTCGATGTGGAACTTTGCTGTCTCATTTGTCAAGAAACTGCCAGAAATCGAAGGTGACGACCCACAAACCCGAAAATGATCGCCACGACAGCGAAAAAGCGCAAGATAATGAGCGACGAGGACGCCGCCATGCGCTCACCAAGCGATGCGACGACAGCAATCGATAGCGAGCGCTGCGGGTGCAAGACTGGTGCCGGTGGCTGTGGTACCGCCGCCGCCGACCAGACAAACGCTGTCAGCGCCAACATATCGGCTGCGTCAATGATCAGCACACCGACACCTACGCTAGCAACGAGTCTGCACGCATCAACCGACACAGTAGCCGCAGCATCTGCTACTGCCCTCATCGCACCTGTGGCAGCGCCGCCCGCGTACAAGACGACGTTCCACTGCCGCGTACTGCCGCAGGAGTGCATTGCGTTCTCGAGCGCAGAAGGTCGGAAGCTCTTCACAGAGGCGATCACGAGCACAAATGGCACCAACTACATGCAGATCTACTTCCCACTTGCCGAGCAGTTCACGACGCAGGCCGAGCCGGCTTTTTGCGGCCTCGCGACGCTCGCCATGTGTCTCAACGCGTTGCACATCGACCCGGGCCGCATTTGGAAGGGCGCGTGGCGCTGGTTCAGTGAAGATCTGCTCGACTGCTGCACGCCGCTGGAGACCGCGAAGGAGCAGGGCATCAGCTTTGTGCAGTTTGTCTGTCTGGCGCGCTGCAACGGTGCGCTGGCAGACGATGTGCGCGCCGACAGCGCGCTGTCACTCGAGCGCTTCCGCGAGATCGTCAAGCGCGTGTGCGCGACGAGCGACGAGATCGTGGTGCTCAACTACACGCGCAAGGTGCTCGACCAGACTGGTGACGGCCACTTCTCGCCCATCGGCGGCTACAACGAGGCGAGCGACATGGTGCTGATGCTGGATGTCGCGCGCTTCAAGTACCCGCCGCACTGGGTGCGTCTGCCGCTCGTGTTTGAAGCGATTCAGCGCGTCGACCAATCCAGTGGGCTTCCACGCGGTCTCGTGGTACTCAAGGAGAACACGGCGATGACGGATCCCACGCCCGCGAACCAGATCCTCGCGTTTCGTAACGAGGCGGGCGACCCTTCGAATGTGACGCAAACGCTCCAGTCGTGCTGCTCGAAGTACCAGACCGCTGTGCCGAGCTCTACGGAGTCTACTGCTGTGGCCCCATCGACTGGCCAGCAGTAGAGAATGCAAACGTGTGCTTTCGGCAAGTGAACCTCTATTACCAAACAGGGACGTTGGCGGCCATAGCGGTAAACAAACGAAGATGCCGCTGTAGAGCGTCCCATGAATCGTGAATCTTCCGCGTTGACGACCGAGAGCAGTGGATGGACGCGAACTTGTATCTAGCAGCGAGCAGAACTCAACAGTGACCACCTGCCATGCGCCGTGGTGCGTGTGCTGTTTGTTTTTTGTGCGCAGTGAGTCCACGAGATGACGGTTGTGGTTGGATCGATCACGTATAGCACCACTTGCGGCTAGCGACGTCTGCTTGCGTTTCTCGAGAGTGATCTGATCAGCGGATGACCCAGAACGGATGCTTTGAGGTGTCGAACGTGAGATCCTGTCAGCCAGAACGGAAGTGATTGAACCAGCAAAGGCCATCAATGCCTATCCATATATCTTCAACGCTTGAGTTGGTGCGCCTTTCGTTACATGGTGAGGATCAAAGCACACGATGAACCCAAGACACTGCTTCTGTTGTTTGCTGTAGTAGGATTGTCGCCGCGTCGTCTTGCACCGTCGAAAATGGAATGTGAGCGAGTTTGCTTGTTTGTACACATGTAAAATACCTTTCTGGGTTGAAAACTACAATTGGTTCAGCTAAGTCTCTTTCGTCGCATGTGCTGTTGGCTCAGACAAATTGGTAGCCACGGTACTGTACTCCATGGCTCTTTTTTGTCCATTTGTTGGACTGAGAAACGAAAGCCACTAAAAAGATTGCGATCGTCCAGCAATGGAGGGGATGGGCAGCTCCGAATGCGCTCGCTTGCGTGCGTCCCTTGGGCGCGCCTCTTCGCGATCCAAATCACCCCACGAGTGGGTGGGCCCGTCCATCCCCACTTCTCCACAGACACAAGAGAGCAGACACGCAACAAAATCTCTCGTCCGCCATTCACTAGTCCCTGGTCAGAGAGATGCAAGCCGCACAGGGCTACCACGATCTTTTGCTCGCCACGCGCGCGCAACTAGAGGCGAACGGACAGCTGGACAAGTGGCGCCAACAACAACAAGCCTCACAATCAGCACAAACGCCCGCATCGGCGTCCAAGATCGCGCGCATTGAGATCTGCGGCAAGTGCGAAGGCCACCGCATCGAGAAGGTCGTGTACCAGCAGCACATGGTGCTCGAGCGCACGTGCTCACAGTGCAACGGCGAAGGCGTGATCACGACACAAGAGCCGCAGGCCACAGCAGCACTGTCAGAAGCAGCGAAGAGCCAAACGCAAAGTCGCACTCCAGCGTCCACGCAAGTGTCGTCGGTGCAAAGCGCGTAGTTGCAAACAAGCTAGCAAGCACACGTGCAAACAAACAACCGACGAAGCGCAACGAACAAGCACGTGTACAAGCAACAAGTGCTCAAGTCGTGATCATCATACTGGAAAATGTCAAAACTGCGCTTCATATTTTGTCGGGGAGTTCGAAATCAATTGGGCTACTTGCTATAGGCTTGGATAGTTACATACATGGTCGCTTTTGACAACTTGGATTTGGTTCGTCTGCGCTGCTGCCGCCATCGCCGTCGTTGCGTTGCTTGTTTGGGTACAGTAGCTGCTGTGCACCTTGCTGCTGCTGTTGTTTGCAATAGCACGCAAGGCATGTGTGGGGGGGGCGGTAGTAGGGTTTGCGTTGTTCATGGCGGGCGGCGCGCGTCTTGGGGAAATTCTGGTACTTCACTTGGGGAAAGAGGGCTTTTCACATCCAGCTGGACTTGGTCACGGTCTTGTTGGGCATCCCTCAATTGCTTGCAGGCTTGCTTGTAGGCTTGCTTGTCTTGCTGGTTGGCTAATTTTACTCTGCGAACAGGAAGGTCTCGAGCCCAAACTCCTCGGCCGACGGCTGCGGCTGGTGGCAGAACGCTTCCTTGCTGCTGTTGTTGTAGTGCTGTTGTTGTTGCTGGTGCAGATGGTGCTGTGGCGGCGCAATGCCGACGCTGACCGACACGTTGGCCGTGTGGTGGCCATTGCCACTGTTGTTGGCCATGTTGTTGGCGTCCTGCCAGTCAAAGTCGAGCGGGAACGTGCTGAGCTCGAGCGCCGAGTTCATGCTGGCGTCCCAGGACCACGGCTCAAGAAAGGCGCCGTTGAAGCTCGCCTCCATGCTGTGGTGCTGCTGGTGGCCGTGGTGCTTCTCCGGGTAGTCGTACTTGAGGTTGTACTCGGTGGCCGGGTTGCGGCTCGAGTGCGCGTGCGGGAAGCCACCTAGGCTTGGCGTCGTGGGCTCGGTGTCGTGCAGCGACGTGTACAAGCCACGCGGGGTGTTCGAGAGCAGGTGCTGCGGCTGCAGCGGCGGCAGGATGAACTGCTTGTACGTGTCGTCGCAGAAGGCCTCGAGGCCGTTGAGTTCTTGCAGCGGGCGTGCGAGCTTCTTCAGGGCCGGCTGGTGGTACTGCTGCTGCTGGCGGTGGCTCTCCATGACAAGCACCGAGTTGAGTGGGCTCTTGTAGAGCTCCATGAATGACTCGGTCTGTGGGATCTGCAGGTTCATCTGGCGCCGGCTGTTCTTGCGGTCTGCCTTGGTGATACCGTTGCCCACGCGACGACGAGGGGGTTGCGCCGGTGGGGACGAGGCCGAGGATGACGAGACCGAGAGCGACGACGAGGACGAGCACGTCGTGAGCGTGCTCTTCTGGCGCCACTGCTCGCGGATGGACGCGCGCATGACGCCTGTGTGGTTCGGGTCCGGCGGGAAGCTGTTGTGGCTGAACGTGCACACGCCGCTGGACTGCGTCTTGGTCCACTTGCGGAAGCCAAAGTTGTTGAGCTGGCGCTGGAAGCTCGCAAACTTCTGGTGCTTGAAGTACTTTGGGAGGATCGTGACCTCGAAGCGCTCCATGTCAAGGATGTGGAACGCCGTCACGCGGTTCGGCTTGAGCTCCTGGTTCTGCACCCAGGCGATCACGCCCGGGTCCTCGGTCTGCAGGATCGCGTACAGCGAGCGCAGGAACTTGGGCACCTTGCACACGACCGTGGTCGAGTTGCTGCTGCCGGGCGCGGTCGAGGCCGCAAAGGCCGCGGCCATGCTCCCGTTCGCGTCTAGCAGGCTGTGGGCTGTGGGTACATTGCTGGGCTTGGACGAGGCCGACGCCATGGGGCCGCGCGGCGTGAGCATGGTCTTCATGGGGAAGTGCGGCGACACGGAGCTCTGGTACCGAGTAGTGGGGATGGCGCTGGTCGTGACGGCACCGCGCATAAATGGAAAAGTATTGGACGAGAGGCGATTGATGCGCGTCCGGTTGGTTGACTCGCTAGGCGGATTGATTGGCGAGAGCGAGCGAGCGCGTGGAAGGAAATGAAGGGTGGCGGCTGGAAAGCGCTTGCGAGCGAGGAGGCGGTCGAGTGCGCGTGGCGGGCGGTTGCAGGCGATCGATGTGAGTTTCGGATGGAAAGAACAAGAATGAGAGGTCCGACTCCTCGCGACCGGATCGATCGATCTCAAACGGAAACAAAGAAGAATTGCGCTGGCTGCTACTGTGCCTGCGGCATGATGATGGAAGAAGCAGCGTCTCTCATTCATAAGGGGCAAAGGGTGCGCGTGCGTGCTCGTGTGGAAGAGAGAGCGACGACGCGCGATGTTCCAATGGAAGCTCGGCCTTCTGAAGGAGTGGACGCCAATAGTGCGCGCGCAGAAAAGGTATCACGAGAGGCTCTCGTGAGCTCCACAACAACACAACGAGAAGCAAAACGCGATCTTTTGCTTTTCTTTAAAATACGAGGCATACTTTATTCAAGTGAAACCAATCTTGCTCCACTGAAACACCAGCGGAGACTTCAAGGACACCCTCGTTCAGCAATGCTCACCTTCCACTCAATTAAAAATGTACATGTTGTGGTGTGGTTGCTAAATCAGAGTTCTCACATGATACAGTAGCAGAAAAGCCAGCATGAATAGATCGCCCACAAAACGTATGAACATAAACAAGTCAAGTCAAAGCTTTAGGATTTGCTTTGTGAGTGATTGTAGGAAATGGCTACATTTGTGAAGCATACAAACACCAAGTGAAAGCAGCAAGCAGCTGGCAGGAAGATCACATGATTATATCGGCAACCCTCCTTCTGCTTGCAAGGGTGCAGTATTCTGAAGGTCGACTGAGGCATGCTGCAGGTCCATGAGTTTGTGCTTAGTTGCGTTGCAAAGGCGCCCAACGAATGTCGTGAGAAAGTACACACAACCCGGCCATTTGATTTTCTCGAAATCCAGGATTAGCTCACACTCTCGAACTAAATTTACGGTAAAAGCCAGGTTTTGAGTGGTTGTTGAAATCCTATGGATAGTTCTGTCTTTTGGCTTTGCTGACGTCTTTAAAAACACAGCAGCAGCGCTGCTTGTTGGTGGTGGCGGACCCAAAAGTCTTTTGAGCAGTACAAAGGTGATGATGGTCCTGCCGTTTCGCCATCGTCGTCGGTTTCAACGGGAGGAGCGAGTGCGACTTCTTCTTCGCTCTTGCCCCTCTCTCTTCCGACCTCGAGCCCAGTCATGCAAGGTTGGACCATCATCGGACGGTTTCGCGGAACGCGCAGAGAAGCCCACGCGGCCTGAGTCCTGTGGTCAGTGCTCTGTCTTTCCTTCTGGTCTCTGTCTCTCCATTTCGCGATTGCGTTGATTGCTTCGATCACATTGAATCCTCTCATATCTCCTCTCGTAAAGTCACGTGGGACTCATCTGTTTTGCATATTGCAGAGCAGCAACTCACAGCACTTTCTCGGGTCTCCATGTGTGATTTATTGTGTGCGTCAGTCTCCGATAGATGGATGGACGGATAGATGTAAGGACAGCTGAGCTGCTCTGTCGCGAAAGCGAACGAAGGCTGCCTCGAGTCCCACTATGGTTCAGAGCACACCGAGGCGATAGTCATCGAGTCAGCCAGTCTATTTGCACAATGTGAACCACCTTATGTGCGAATGGGAATGAACGATGCAATTAGCTTGGTATTTTGAGATCCAAGTTGCAAAATTTCTTCGTGTAAAGGCATGCATATCAATCAGCATGACTAAACTTCCACTACTGGACATTCACCTACTGGACATTCACGGTACATTGGGCCTCTTCAACAACACACTCGTGCATGCTGAGCGGTCGCGTCGCTACTGCATTAGTAGTGTATCGGTCTGCGTCCAGTGCGCAAGTCAAAGCGTGCGTGTTCCATTTATCCGTGTTCAATGGGGCACACACAGACGCAGCGCCATCGATCGAGTCAGCGCAGCCTAATTTGAGTTGCAAGACGCGCGCCATTCCACCACCCGAAGCAAGGATCCCAATGCGGCGGCGTCCATCGAGGACGCACCCACGAAGCCTCGCGCGCTGCTGCAAGAGTTCAGTAGCTCAGGAGTCAAAAGGCGTGAACACACTGCGCTTGCAGAACAACGAGATCGTACTATCGTGTCACTTATTGGGATCCGTGGAAAGAAAGCGCGTCCATGGGCGTGACGTTGAAGTTGTCCCCTGTTCGTGTATTCATGATTGGGTGGAGCACAAACTATCCTTTGTTAATGACTATCATCGATAGTTTCTGTTTTAGAAGTTACGTTTGTAAGTTATAGCATTTTGTATGATTTTTGTAAAGGTTTATGTATATTAATAAGGATTTTAATTTACTTCAATTCAAAAATGAATTGCGAGCTCGATGACGTCGACGACAGTGCACGCTTCATTCTGCTTTGACACGCTTCGCTTGGCTTGCAGCTCATCCAGAAATGGTTCAGCAGCAGGACACCGGCCGCTCGGCGATGGACGCCAAGCTCCAGCGCGCGCTCGATACGCGCCGCCGCGTGGGCACGCTGCGCTCGCTGCAGCCGCAGACGCTGGACTGCCTCGATTTTTTCTCGAACGACTATCTGGGCTTCGCCAAGTCAAAGGCGCTGCAGGCGCGCGTGGCGCAGCGCAAGGCCGAGCTCGCCAGCGAGCACCTGCTGCTCGGTTCCACTGGCTCGCGGCTCATCTCGGGTAACTCGAGCTACTTCATGCAGGTCGAGAAGGAGCTCGCGGCTTTCTACAACAGGTAGTGGGTACAGTGCAATGGGCACAATTTCATTGAGTCGCGTCCAGCGTGAACAATAGTGCTTCGAGTGGACATTTAGCGCTGCTGCTGACTCCTTCCATATTCGCTATGGATAAGCGTGGCAAGCGACGACTATGATTGACTTGCTTGTTGTTCCTGTTGTGTGAAACTGAACGTCGCCTTATTCTTTCCAATATCGAATGTCTATCATCTGTGTGTCTAGCGAGGCCGCGCTGCTCTTCAACTCGGGCTACAGCGCGAACCTGGGCGTGCTTTCCAGCGTGCCGCAAGCAGACGACGTGATCCTCTTCGACGAGCTCATCCACAACTCGTGCCACGAGGGCATGCGCCTTAGCCGCGCCTACGCCAAGGGTAATGCACACGCGTTCAAACACAACGATCTGGCCGACCTGGCTGCGAAGTTAGAAGAATCCACGGGCCGCAGTCGCGCAAAAGAAGAAGGACGATGCGTGTTCGTCGTCGTCGAGTCGCTCTACTCCATGGATGGCGACGTGGCGCCGCTGCAAGCGATGACCGAGCTCTGCGAGCGCCATGGTGCGTTCCTGATCGTCGACGAAGCGCACGGCACGGGCGTCTACGGACCGCAAGGTTCGGGCTTGGTCCGCAAGCTGGGGCTCGACGCCAAGCCTGACGTGGTCAGCTGCCGCGTGTACACGTTCGGCAAGGCCATGGGCTGCCACGGCGCAGTCGTCTGCGGCTCGCAGGTGCTCATCGACTACCTCGTTAACTACGCGCGATCGTTCATCTATACGACGGCGTTCCCGTTCGAGCAGCTCGTGACTGTGCAAGTAGCTCATGAGTTCTGTGCAACGGCTGACCAGCAGCGCAAGCAAGTGCTCGAGCTCGTGCAGTACTTCAAGCGCCAAGTGGAGGCGAACTCGTGGATCCCAAGCTCTGCACTCCTGGAGAGCGACTCACCCATCCAGGGCGTCGTGTTTGCGGGTAACCACGAGGTGCTTGACGCGGCCAAACAAATGATCGCCATGGGCATCTGCGTGATCCCGATCCGCTCGCCGACGGTGCCCAAGGGCTCGGAGCGCTTCCGCATCGTCATCCACGCCAACAACACGCAGCACGAGGTCGATTCGCTCGTCACGGCCCTCGAGAAGATGTTCCGCGCGCGCCAGGAGACCGCCGCCTCGTCCAAGCTATAGACATAGAGACTTGTGATTCTGTTTGTTTTCGTAGGTTCGGCTTTGCTTTCATTTTATAGACTTCTTCATCGTTTTCCCCAACAATTTCAACACTCGGTCAGCCATTTCCACTTGTTCACCTGACGGATTGGAATTTGCTATTATGACTAGACCGTGTTGTCGAGGCGGCTGGTGCCAGCGCGCAGCGTGAGCTTGTCGCCGCCCTGCATCGCGTCCTCGCCCACCGCCGCCTTCGCCATCGCGCGCTGCAGCAGACGCGCGCAGCCGACGTTGCCGCTCTTCTCAGCGATGGCGAGCGGCGTTTGCTGGTCCAGATCTTCTCTGAACGGGTCCGCGTGGTTGTCTATCAGCAGCTTCACGCACAGCGCGTGGCCGCCCACGGCCGCCAGGTGCAGTGGCGTGATGCGACGCTCGTCCTGCACGTTCGGATCCGCACGCGCTTCCAGCAACAGTCTACACGCAGCATTGTATGAACAATCCAGTCCGTCAGTCTATGATAGTAGGCACTCATTCCATGTGTGGGCATTGGTTGCTCTTCAACAGTACCTCGTGCATTCGTTGTGGCCGCCGCGAGCCGCGTAGTGCAGCGCCGTGAGGTTCTCCTGGCTGCGGCTGTCCACGTCCCTGCTGGTCGAGTTCACCCAGCGCTTGATCACGCGCGCATTGCCCGACTCGGCTGCTGTCTTCACAAACGCCGGGAGCGAGCCGGCCTGAGCGCCATCATCGTCTGCAAAGTCATCGACATCATCATCAGTCAACGTCAGTGACAGCGTCACTTGGCAGTACACAACAGACGCATATCATACCCAAAAGCAGACACGGCACTCACTCTGCTTGTCATCGCTGACCGATAGGCGCTTCTTGCGCAGCATCTTGCGCGCCATGTGCTGCAGCTTCTCGCGCTGGTACGACGACGCGGCGACGACGACGATCATGACCAAGATCCCCACGACGCCGAGGATCACGGCGAGCGGGTGCAGCCCCTCGTCCTCCGGTGCGCGGCGCTCGATCTCCATTGGTCGCCTGGATGGAGCTAGGAAGTGCTGCTATAGTGTCGTATTGCCTACGACGGCTAAGAGGTGGAGGGAGATGGCGAGCAACTCTTCCTGATGCCTGCTGATCTTTCACGCGCTCCCTTCCACGCGGAGCTTTTCAAATGCCTCTGAGCTGCGGTTCAGTGCGGTTTTTGTCAGCCTCCACAATAGTGACATAAGGAAATTGTGACGTGACACTAATGTAGAGCTAAAGTGACAACATCTTGCTTTCCTTTCGACATTTTGAAATGGCGAGCAAAAATGGCGAAGCGGCAGCCGCGGACGACCTGTATGCGGGCTTGGCGCTGCCGAAGAACGCCAAGCGAGACGCCACAAGTGCGGATATGAGCAGTAGACGAAGCACAGATGACGATGCTGGCGCTGCGAACGATACAAAGCAGGATCCCGATGCGAAACGACAGAAGCGCGCGGCGGACGCGCCACCGCTCGATCTGTCGGCAACTGTGGCAAAGCTGAAAGGATACATGGTACGCACACTGCTCAATGTAAAGGCTGTCATGATGTGTGAGTGCGCTGCTGCCGTCCTTGTACGAGTGGGCTTATGTTGTCGTTCGTGTTAAACGTGCGTGCGTGTGCGTTTCCTGTAGCTGGTGGACAAGAAGTTTGCCAAGGCGAGCAAGCTCTTTGGCCAGTTGCTGGCTGAGAAAATGGATTCCGACAACCAGCATATCTTCATGAACGCGTTGAAGGACATGGTGAACGTAAAGGGTGCGCAGTGGAGTGGCAAGAAGGAGTTTGAAGCGCTCGTCCAGCAGCTCGTGGCTAAGCACGAAGCACTGCAAAGCTCAGCACCGCCGGCAGACAGCGAGAACAGCGGCAATGAAGCCCAGCGAAAGCTTCTCGAGGACTGGAAGTTCATGGCGATCACCCACGCGCAGCTCTTCACGGACGAGACGTACCAGTTTGGGAAAGCTGCCAAGGTCGTGAAGGCGCGCATGGAAGCGCTCTCATCAGTAACAGGCGGCGATGGCGATGGTGACGAAGCCAGATGTGACAACTTTGAGATCGTCATGCCGCTGCTGCGGACGCTCTTCGCGAAACACTCGACCGCGTGGGCCAAGACGATGGTCGAGAGCGTCCTTGTGATCGCGACGCAGAAGCGACTGCGCTTCAGTGAGGCACATCGCGAGGAGATCGACGCGTGGACCAAGGCGATTCAGGACCGACGCAATGCACCTGTCGTTGCACGCACGGCCGGTTCCGATGCGCGCCGCAACATCCTTAATGCACAAGGCTCAGAGGCGACACTCAAGGTCGGACGCTTCAACCACCCGCTTTTCAACAAAGAGCTGTAGCGACGCGTGGTGCAGCTCGATCAACTCAATTGGTCAAAAATAGTCGAATTATAGGTAGATTCAGAGGCGTTTTCTTGCAAAGTTGACTCATTTGTGCAGCATGTTCACAAAGATTGATAGCCCATACAAATGATCAGCTTATATACTTTTACAATTTGGACGTTAAGTCTAATCTTGAGTGTGATTTCATACCGATAGTGATACCGGTAGCACCGGGGGAACCTGTTTTCCTGCCCATTGATTCCTGCTGTCGGTGGTGATTGTGATTGCAGAAAAGCGAGACAGCAGCAGCAGATCGATCGATCGAAGTGACGATGCTCGCGTTCCGAGGAGCTCTCTCGCGCCAGGTGACCGCCTCGGGCGTCCACGCCAACGGCAGTGCCTTGCTGGCAGAGGTACAACAGCGCGCGTTCGCGAGCGCCAAGAAGGACAAGCCGCGCCTCTCGTGGCGCCAGAAGCAGAAGATCGAGGAGCGCTCGCGCAACCCGAAGAGCGCCGAGCCGCGCCAGCCACCGCGCCAGAAGGTCGAGCGCCAGAACTTCCTCGTGACGCCGCCAGTCGACGATGGCAAGAAGTGGCGCGTGCTGAGCGCCGGCATCCTCGAGCGCCTGCCGGTCATCCAGCCGGACCTCAAGGACTACGAAGAGGACGTCGAGATGATGGAGCACGAAATCGCGCTGCGCGAAGACCAGCGCCTCGACGAGGACTTCTGGTTCATGGAGCCCGGCTCGCGCCACATCACGCCCGAGGAGGCACCGCTGCCGAACGAGCCGCAGAACCCAGAGGAACTCGTCGGTGCGGGCTTCCAGTTCGCCCCGCGTGAGACCGAAGACGGTACGTTGCGTTACCAGCTCACCATTGCAACATTCGTATTGTAATTTAGTATTGACGAACTGTGATGTACGTGCCACTAAATGAATGACTGCACCACAGACGCCACGAACAACCGCAAGTCGCTGAACCGCGCGCTGAAGGGCCGTGTGTTCCTGATCGTGAAGAACAGCGCGCCGGACGCCAAGTTCCCGTGGTTCTTCCCTTTCGGTGAGAAGGCCGACGACGAGAAGATGCGCGACGCCGCCGTGCGCCACGTCGCCGCGCACGTGGGCGACGACCTCGAGGTCACACCCGTGGGCTTTGCGCCCGTGGGCTACGTCAAGTACCTGCACGAGAACGACGCCGAGTTCGACGGCACGAAGGTGTTCTTTTACAAGTCGCAGTTCCTGACTGGCGACGTGCAGCTCAACAGCGTCAAGGCTGAGGACTACCTCTGGGTGACTCGGGACGAGCTTGCCGAGTACCTGGACCCCGAGATCGCCGAGTACGTGACCAAGGTCGTGCCAAACTAAACTGGTGCGTCGAAAGCTTCGGAGAGTGATAGAGAGGCGGAGGGTTTGTCGAGAGAGCAAGATGGACAGACCGGCGAGCTTCTCTGCATCCTGTCTTCCATCTCGCGTTCTTGGGTAATAGAAACAAGGAAACACGCACACGTCTGCGAGTGAATGCCTTCTGTATGCATTCGTTGAATGTCGAATGATGAATGATGATGAAGGAAAGCAGGTTGGCGGAGATTTCTGAGACGCGGCGATCCAAATGGAGAACGGCAACGGACATAACGCAATGAGAGCTTGTTCTGCTCTTACGCAGCCTGGTACGAGAGCGATGGCGAAGAACGCGGAAGCAGCAGCCGCAACACCAACGGCAGTGCGTCGAAGCGCGCGGCGACGAGCTGCGACTGTAGCTGCGACTGGTGAGGTGGCGAGGGGGAATGTCAAGAGAGTAGCAGCGAGCGCATCATTGATCGTGACGCCATGCGACGTTCACTCGGCGACGACACCAACTGCTGTTACTCCAGCATTCGTGCCGCCCAAGAACAAGTTCGTCGGCGTGCACGTGTCTGCATCGGGCGGACCTCAGCGCGCCGTCGGCAACAGCCTGTCACTTGGTCCACTGGCTCGCAGCATGGCGCTCTTCATTCGCCCACGGCTCTCGTGGAAACCGTTGCCGCCGCTGAGTGACACCGCCATCTCCAACTTCCAGGCTTCGCTGGCCAGCGCACAGCAGCAAATTCGACTCGAGCACATTGCTGTTCATGGCTCGTACCTGATCAACTTTGGCTCGCACGACACGAGTCTGCGCGAGAAGAGCGTCGCGCTCATGGTCGAAGAAGTGGCCAAGTGCGCGCAGCTGGGCGTGCCGCTCTACGTCTTTCATCCGGGCTCCTGCACGGGTGATGAACTCCGGCAGCAGCGCAAACTGGCGAAAGCCCAGTCTCGAGCGAGTAGCAGCAACAGCAAGAAGAAGACGAGGAACGCCAAGCCAAGGACGACTGAGGAGAATCTTGAGACGTCTACAAACGCAGTTGAAGACGTGGACGAGGCCACAGTGCGGCGCCAGAGCCTCATGTTCGTGGCTGCGTGCATGGTGCAAGTGCTCGATAGCACTGACAATGTCATGCTCGTGGTGGAGAACATGGCTGGACAGGGCCAGGCGCTCGGCAGTTCTTTCCAAGAGCTACGTGCGATCCTCGACGGCGTTGCTGCTCTATACAACCAGCAGCAACCAGAGCCCAACGATCGGCATCAGCAGAGCATTAAGGAGCGCATTGGGGTCTGTCTTGACACGTGCCACGCCTTCGCGAGCGGTCACGACCTCCGCACAACCGATAACTGTGAACAGATGATGCGCGATTTCGACAGCTGCATGCTCCCAGTGTGGCCGAATGCGCTCAAAGTGGTGCATATGAACGATTCGAAGACCGTCTGTGGCTCGAACGTCGACCGGCACGCGAACATCGGGCAGGGAACCATTGGGATGGACGCCTTCCGCTGGATCATGAATTGCGAGCGCTTTGAGAACCTGCCGCTCATTCTGGAGACACCACGCGCCAAGAAGCCAAAGCAGAAACCGAAGTTGACGAGCTCCATGGAGACTGAGTCCGTAGATATGGAGACGAACAACTCGGACTTTCTGAGCTCCACGAAGCGCAAGAAGCGTGTGCGAGAGACGCAAATCGTCGAGTCTTTGGAGGAAAGTGGCGAACAAGCGATCCCGTCCGCCACCCAGGAGCTCGCGCTGCTCTACAGTCTCGTAGTGGACGACTGAGGATGAAGAATTAGGTAAAAACGAGATGGCGAGGTGCGTTTGCATTACATTACAGTCTTTATTTTGTTGGCTGGTTTACATTTACACATTCATCGCGGTGGGCGTGGCTGCTGTGGTGGTGGTGGTGTTTCTCACATCGACTCGTATCTATGGCCATCAATCAGTATGGAGACGCGATCCACACAGCTTATATAACTCTGGGTTCTGGTTGCACTTCGTCATCGTCAGCATCGCCATCTCGTTCTTGACTGGACAGACGCTCAGAACGCTCAGGGCTCGTTCGGTCGGCTCATGCGATGGATGGACGAGCGCCGGCGGCTGATGTTCTTGGCCTTCTGCTTGCGTTCCTGGGCCTCGACCGACAGTCGCAGCTTCGGAGCCGCGAAGCGGTTCAGACTCACGTAGCTGTTCTCCACGGACGTGTGCAGCGCCACGAGGTCCGGCGGCGGGCCTAGGAATTCGTTCAACAGCCTACTTTCGCGGGCGCGCGGGTGACTCTGACAAGCCACGAGCAGCGTCTGGAAGTACTTGGCACGGCGCTCAAGGAAGGGTGTCGTGTCGAACTGGAGATAGGCCCAGAGGCCGCCGCGGTCCGGCAATGGCGGCAAGTGGTGGACTCTTGTAGCTGGCTGCATTTGCTTGGTGGTCGCTTGGGTCATTGAGGTCTCTTGCTCGTCGTCGTCGCGAAAGCCCAGAGAAGGTGTGGCTAGGTTGACGCTCCGGGACGTCGGCATGACGCTCGACAGCGCGCGGTGCAGGTCGCGGAACTCCGAGTACCGGCGGCGCACCTTGTAGGCCGAGAGCGGACCGTGCGCGACCGACTTGACGATGATCTCGTAGTACACGACACCGTCCGTGTCCTGGCTGAAGCCCGTGATCGAGGCCACGCGCGAGGCGAGGAAGTTATCGTCCTCCTCATCACTATCGTCAATCTCATTGTCGTCCTCGTCATGGGTGTCCTGGTTCGAGCTGTAGCTGCCACGCTTGGACCGCGAGGTGCCGCTCGGGAACTTTGCTCCGGACTCGATCGAGAGTCGCGAAGTCGAGCGCTCGGACTCGGGCTCGCCTTGGGTCCACTCGCTATTGCTGTCAGTGGTGTTGCTCAGAATGTGTGCAGCCTTCTTAACAACGCTGTCGTTCTCGGCGCTGGTCTCTTCGAGGATTGAGCTCGTACGGCGGCCTTTCTCGATCGAGTCGCAACGCAAGTTGGGCTTTGAAGACTTGCGCTTTGGGTACCCGAGCTCTTGCTGCAGCATGCTGAGCGTGAACTCGGCCGACATGGACCGCCGGTTGCGCCGCGCGAACCGCGGGTCATTGGCCAGTTGCTCGAGCGACACGAGCGGCGCTGGCTGCTGCTGGAGCGTATCAGTACGCTCGGGCTCGCTCAGAGGCGGAGCCGACGTTGGGCTGTTCTTGCTCGTGCTAGTAAACTCGACACTGCTGTGCGTGCTGTTGGTCGGGCTCGGAAACATGGGCGGCGTCCTGGGGTCCGTGAGCGACTGGGACCGCGACACGCGTACGGCCACGAAGTCCGGAGGTGCAGACGCTTGTGTGTCCGCAGGTGACACGCTTGTGCTGGTGCTGGTACTGGTGCTGTGGTCGTCGTCCTGGGGCTCCTCGGCCTTCTTCACGGCCACCTCTTCTTCAGGTTCCCAGCTCTGCTTGAGTTGGTCACTCGTGCGCAGCATGGCTGGATAGATGGTTGTGACACTCAGAGTCGCCATCAACTTGGCAAGGTTGTGCTTGTTTTCTTGTTTGCGTTGCGCGCAAGTGTTGCGACTTGTGTGTGTGCGTGAGTGGCTTGGGTTATTGAACTTGCTTGTTTGTGCGCGCGAGAGTTGCGGGAGACCGATCTGTTGTTCAGTGCATTTATAAGAGACAGAGAGCGTGACATGTGAGCACCAATGTTGCTTGTTGCACAAGAGTTGGTTGTTGTTGTTGTTACCTGTGGCGCGTGCGCTCGTCTGCTCTTTTTCGTGAATGAGCGCTTGCAAAGGCAAGGCAAGTCGAAGAAGAAGACGGCGACGGCAAACAAGCCTTGCAGAGGAGCGGATAACCAGATGCCACTGTTTCTCTCCCCACGTGTTCTCTCGTGGTTTTTACTCTCTCTTGCTTGTTGTTGGCTCCATGCTCCGAGGTCGCCAGTTGCCCATCACGCTCGCAGCTGACTTGGCTTGACAAAACCTGCAAAACTCAAAATCTAACAAAGCAAGTTCGAGCGTTTTGGCTCGAACATGGATCGAGTGCATTCTGCGAAAACAGACGGGAGAGAGTCGCCTGTCGGACGACTGACTATTTGTGTGGCTTTTGTGTTTGTTGGCCCAGCCAAGAGCGAACAATAATCTATGAGTCATTGCGGATAGCCGACGACGCTGTCCATGCGCAAGTCAAGCAAGCGAACAATCGCATGTGCGCGCTCTTCCATTTGATGTTGTACCACGACTTTGTTTCGCCGCAAATTCACAAATGCACATTTGCTGCTATCCTCACATTTGGGTTTTGACAAAGTCGAGTTTTCACGTTGAAGGTCCCACCTCTCGGAGAGTGGGATGCTCAAGTAACGAACAACCTTTCAAGGTCGAATAGCGTGCTATCTATCATCTCTCTGGGCTTTGGCTTCGTATTCGACACTTGTATTGCTTGTGTGTATGTGAATGGAAGGAGGAAGATCGCGATTTCCATTTGCGCAGGTTCTCTCTCCCGTGTGGTGGACGATGATAGAGAGGAAGATCCAACATCTATGCGTGCGAAATATTTCGCGCGCTCCACAAGAATCAGCGGGTCCTCGCCATGTGACATGGTGATGATATATGCACTTGCTGGTTTGCTTATTTGCTTCAGCTCGTAGTCCGCCGACGTGTCTGATATCAATGATAATGAGGATAAGGATGGGACTTCTCTTGCTCAGGGGATCTTATGAAAATCAAGTGCTGACAAAGCATATTTTGTCACTTTCGCTTGAAATGTGGCCATAATTAATTCCCATTGCGTGCGTTCACTTTAGGATTCACCGCTCGAAATCACATCTGTTTTAGAGATGGCTACTTTCTGCAAACATGGGTGCGAAAAACCGAGTAGCAGGTGGTGTCGCGGCGCCCATGACACGGTTCATGGTCGCTTCGGCTGCTCAGAGGGTCGGACAAGAGTCTCCTGCGCTCCTTTTCACTGCTAGTAAATGGGCTACTTCGGCTTTTCATCACTCATGCGGCACATCTGATTGTTTAGCTGAACGAGGCATTGCGATTCCATTCGTGACAACTCTTTGAGCTCCTAATGCCCACCATTCACCTGATACCTCCTACGAAAACCGTTTGTTTGGTTGCATGTCGGTGTATTGACCCGTCCGCCCTTTGCCATGACACGGATTGGGAAATGAGTCGCGCCATGTCTGCTTTCGAGTCCCCTTCGAGTAGAGCGCATCCCTCAATTTGATCGACATGCTACAAAGTAGACGATAAGGTAATTAAGCTTCAGGTGGAAGCTTTGTTTGAAAAGCAAGTGCGCCAGTTGAGAATGATTTTTTTCCCGCGCACTGCTTGTGAAGTGAATGCAGGTCGCCCAGCAAGCAGTTGATAAATCTTCTCGGTCGTTGCTGTCTTTATTTTATGCGTTGGAAATTTCTTGCGAGACACCTAGTACTGGCTGTAGGAAAATCATCGCGATATCCAGGAGCTGCCGATGGAAAGTGGTGCGCTCTCTAAGCGTACGCATTGCAAATTACTTGAGCCACGAACACGTCCATCGCCACGTGGTGCGCGAGAAGCTGGACGATCGCGTGCGTCAGCACAGTCGCATTTGCTGCCACTTGTTCGTTTGTCGCCGTGCAATGTTCCTTCCGAAAACCGCTCTTGTAGCGCCTCGCTCATTTCGTCAAACGAACAAGCCCATGCTCAAGAGGCTTTGCGCAAAATGCGCGGTAGCAATGTAACAGCACCCACCTTCGTGCTTTATAGCATATAGCCAAACGAATACGATCGACTTCAAAAAGTTACGCCAAGAGATGGAAAACCGTCTGAAATGGCTACCTTGTTGTCCATCACCCATAATCATCATTACTGAGACAATAAGCAGCCATCTGTCCACAAATTTTGCCTAAATGAATGGGTAGCTCATTGTGGATGGCACTTCGTGCGGGCTCTTCAGATCTTTTGGCGGCTTCGACTGCTCAAAGAGAGAACGGACACGAGGCCCTCCATGTACCCAAGCGACGGCTCATGGCGTTCTCATTCAGGACCTCTTATCTGTGCGCATCTCCGTCGCTTGGCTGCTGCGTGTTGAAAGTTGGTCCGCCCTCCGTCATGATATGAGTTGGGAAGACAGGTCGATCGCCCTGTCTGCTCTCATATCCATTCGATTTGATTTGCGCGCATCCCAATCAAGTGGACACACATGCGCCAAGGTGTGTGATTTGTGGCAAAAAAAAGCGATCTTGGGACGTTGAAGCCACAAGAATAAATGCGCATTATCACAAAGGAGATGGGACTTCAATCTCGTTTCGTTCCTGGGTTGTGCTTGTGGCGAGCGTTTGCCCACTACCAGGTACATTAACTTCGTGCGTGGGAAATGCGTGAGCGATCTTCGTCTAACGCATTAAAGTGTGCTGGAGATGCAGCTGTGCTCTTTTGCATGCGAGCGTTAGATTTTTCTTGTGAAGTCAATCGCTTGCTGGTCATGAGGAACTCGCTACTATTAGAGAAGCCAACTGCTTTTAGTGCAAAACTGCTTCGAGCCAACCAATAGATGAAAGTGTTTGATCCCAGGAAACCTACGTGGACCCTTCGATCTCAGCCTCACGTCGCCGGCACCACATGGGTCGCGAGAAGCTGGGAGATCACGTGCGCCATCATAGTCGCATGTTGTTCTATGAGTTGGACGTGCCACCAGACCTCGCTGTAAATGGAGCAGTTCTCTATTGTATTTTTTGCATGGACTGAAGAGCTCTAATGTTGGTAATCACACAAACAGGTTCTGGTGTGCAGGATTATACAAGTGAGAGAAGCGTGGTGTAGGTTGCAACGAGACTCTGCAACCTGGTATGTAATCGGAGAGTGAATCAGTCCTCGAGAGAGATCTGGATTCTTCATTCTAAACACACGTACATCGGTTGCATCACCGCGCCGACTTCGACTTACGTCGAATGTGTGAACCTGGCATCGCTATGCAAACTTTGATGAACACAATGATGGATCGTTGCCGGTCTTGCATGTAAATCTCTGCAACGAAGGCCAGAGCAACAAACAGGTGTTCTTGGGCATTTAGGTGTAATCGAACCACTGACACAACATCGGTGTTTTTGACTGTCGATCACTGAATGACATAACCGAAGAGTGGTTTCCGAATGAATGATGAGTGGCGTTTGGTGAACGAGTATCAGTGCATTCTCGGAAATTCGACTGGTTTTTCAAACACACATACATGGACATGTGACCGTACTGAATTCAACGTGAGCCAAAGGTACATATCTGGCATCTCAGACAAGTTCATTGTGCAAACGATTCAGTGCTTCCCATGTCGCTAGGTGGGTGTCCGTGACCTATGAACGACGAAGCCGCTGCGTTAGTATTTTAAAGCAACTGCAAAAACACCAAAGAACGAGTGGTTTGTGAGTGATGGACTAACAAAAACGACATGCGTACAGTAAAGCCCTTTTACTTAAATAAAGTATTCAGATTTGGAAGTCACAAACAATCTTGCGCTCCGTTGAATTGATACAAACTTAAACTATAATAACATTCAATTAAGCATTTTATAAAATTAGTTTACTAGTATGTTTAGTTTAATTATTTAACTTTAAGTTTTCATTTAACTGTTCGATTCTGCTAACCAAGCTCGCGTTTTGGACTTTTGTGTAAAAATGGTTGCGTTTTTGTCTTTGCTGACCGACAACTGCAGTCTCGACATGAATCAGCTCGCGCGGCTTGGACATGAGATACCGAGCCACTCGAATCCGACATCGTCTGTTGTTGTTGG
>JAASGT010000447.1:0-25126 GCA_023334315.1 Globisporangium alternatum | reverse complement strand
CCAGCTCGATGCTCACGGCCGCCTGCTGCTCCTGCTGGTAGAAGTCGTCTCTGTTGCTGACGTTCTGGCGCTGATTGCCGTAACTGCTGCTATAGCCCTCAGGTGCCATGGCCATTAGTGTTTGTTTGGCCGCGTAGTCATTGCCGTAGCCAGATGAGGCCATGGCGCTCGGTACGAAGTGATCCGGGTCGTCCACGCCTTTGCGATGTGCTAGCTAGCGTTTTTTGTGGCAGCTCAGATGCATTCTGAGTTGAAGCATTGATTCCTTCGAAACACGCCTCTTCGCGTACCGTTCCACTCACCAGCTCCACTGGATTGATCTTGAGTCAGTGAAACATGGACCAGCAGCAGCAGTATGACGAGTACGGCTCTTTCGCCAACCCAAACGAGTACTACGCACCTGTCGATGATGGCCCGAGCTCGAATGGAGACCTGGAGTACGCTGCCGAGTACTGGCGGTTGGACGAAGAATCCCGAGTTTGCTTCTACGACCTGGCGCCTGACGCGTTCGGTGAGAGCGTCCCATTGGGAGACCTCAATGAGCTCTGCAGACGCATGGGGCGGTCCATTCGTGACGACAGCGAGCAGCTCCGTCTCATGGTCGAGCTCGACACGACCAACCAGATGCTCATCCTGCGTCACGACTTCGTCTCGTGGCTGGCCCAGGACGCGCTGCTCGAGCGCAAGCTGGAGAACGTGAGGCTCTTTGAGCGCGAGAACAGGATAGTGCCTGTCGCTGAGCCAGTGTGGGAAGAAGTTGTGCTACGGCCACAGTCCAGTGCGGAGGACCTCAGTGCACTCAGCCCCGTAGCGAGGCTCAATCCAGAGCCGTCTACGTTTTTCTACAACGTCGTGACGGGCGAGTCTAAGTGGGAGCTACCACGTTTCGTGCAGTGTCTCTGGGATAATGTCGTAGCACTTGAGACCAAGCGAGCGCTGGCTCAGAGTGTAGCAGGGAAGGATGCAAGCCAACTGCTGTTGTTGACAGACGAGCCTGGCAACAGTGTCGAGATGCTTCAGGATCTGCGCTCGCTGTTCACAAAGTACGACGACGACAGCTCCGGTGCGCTCGATGGTACCGAGTTTGAAGACTTGTGCGTGGCTGTGGGTCAACCACTGACTGGGGGTAATAACAGAGAGAGCGTGAGGGAGCTTATGCGTGAAGTGGACCCGTTCAGTGCCCAGGAGATTGTATCCTGGGACGCGCTCAGCCACTACTGGGTCACGAACGCCCCGTTTCAGAGGCGAACGCGCTTAGACCACGAGGGATTCGCTGGCTGGGAGCGCGTTGACGTACTGCACAAGAAGAACCTGCCATTCGTGTTTCGCAATTTCAATACGCTCGTCGAGCGCTGGAACCACCCAGAGATGGAGCAGAACGTCGTGAACTTGCTGCTGAAGTTGTTTCCAAGCACAAAGCTCGACTGGAAAAAGAAGATCGCACTGTTCTTCCAGGTCCAGTTTGAAAACACCAGTGGCGACGCTGGTGGTGGTGGCTCACTACAGCTTGTCCGGTCTTGGGATCTGAGCCAATGCGCGCGCGTGCTGAGCCAGCTGAGCCATCTGATGACGCGAAAGCGCCATCTCGAGGCCGCAGTACAGCAAATTCACACCAAGTTCGCTGGTGATAACGATACCACGGCTGCTAATGCCACCATTCAGGCGCTTGATGAAACCACAGTGACAAACTGGTTCCTGCACAGCATTCGGAAAGTCGAGATGCGCGGCTGGGAGGAAATGGTCGAGCCAGCTTCCGATCGCGTGTACTACTACCACGAGATGAGCGGCCTGACGCAGTGGGACCCGCCGCAGATGGAGTCACAGATGACAAGCTTCCTGGGCAAATTCAGTGGTGGCAGTAGCTCGAGCGACGAGCGCATCACGCGCATCTTCCGCCACTACGACCTGGACGAGAGCGGTAGCATCTCATTCGACGAGTTCCAGAAGTTCTACCGCGCGCTGCTGGGCGCTAATGAGTCTGCTGCTTCTTCCCAGGCAGAGGAGCTCAAGATCCAGCAGATCTTCAGGGTGCTAGACACGGGCGGCGACGGCAACGTGAGTCTCGACGAGTTCAAACTCTGGTGGCGAACAAAGCTGCAGCTCGAAGAGGAGGAGACCGAGGACGCGAAGCTGGAGAAGCGCACATCACAGCGGCGTGAACTGTGCCTCTCGTTTCTCGGGAACGCAGATGCCTTGATCATGCGTTCGTCAGTTGGTGCTGAAGCTAAAGCTGTCGGTGATGAGGATGAGCATAGTACTAGGGAACGACCACCAGACTTGCAGCTTGTGTGCTTTGAGTCGAACTTGCTGCCTCGCTTGGTCGCTGTTTTGGGAAAGTACCAACTCAAGGGCTTGACGTACCGGAATGCGCTCAAGGAGCTCGTCAATGACGCACTGAACCAGGAGGTGGAGCTTGAAGACTTTCTCAATTGGTACGACGCATTTGAAGCCCTAGAGCGCGAGGAGGAAGAGCTAGAAGAGGCGAAAGCCAAAGCCCAGGCGGAGCTCCAAGCCCAAGAGCTGAAGGCCGCTGCACGAGCCAAGGAGAAGCAGATGAAAGCGAAGCGCAAGCTCAAGCTGAACAAACAGCCTCAGCAGAGCCAGCAGAACGACGAAGAAGCGCGGCGAAAGCGCATTGAGACACTATTCAAAGCCTTCGACGCGAACGGATCCGGGTCCCTCGATGAGAAAGAACTTCAACAGCTCACCAAGTCGCTGGGCCACGAGATGGACGCAGCTCAGGTGCACCAGATGATGCAGGTGATGGACACGAGCGGCGACCGACAGGTGAGCCTCGATGAGTTCCTGACGTTCTGGAACGCATTCCAGCGACAAAAGTCGCCCGTCAAGGCGACCACGAAGCTCAGTACTACCACCACCACTATTGTCGGTCCACTGGTACAAGGTACTGCGAAGCACAAGGCGAAAGGCAACCGTCCGTCGGTCATTGAAGCGAGCGCGTCGCTCTCCGTGGGGCTCGAGATGGCAAAATCCCGCATGCTCAAGTTCTCGCTCGACGATTTTAAAGAAGCGCTCGGCGACTGGAAGGACGAGCTCACAGACAAGCGCAACGACAGGAAGAAGCAGCAGCTCACGGACGAGAAGGCTCTCGAGCAAAAACGTCAGTGGAGCGCGTTCGTGCCGACGAAGAAGCGCCGGTACGCGCACTTTGACGTCACGTGGATCGAACCGGAGGTCGTCGAGTGCGTTGTCGACATGATCCAACAAATCACGAGCGAGGCTCGATTACTATCCCGTCCTGACACCGCGCAAGCCATTCAGAAGATCGCAAGGAGCTACATGGCGCGAACCTTGGTGTTCAGAATGGTCGAAGCGCGCTTTCACGCGCATGTGGACTTGCAGACGCGTTTTCTGTACTATGAAGACTCTGAATCGGGCAAAGTGCTACTCGAGCGCCCGCTGTATCGCGCTAGTAAGATGTCGACGATCGCGCCGTTTGAGCTTGAGGACTGCGACACGAAGCTCCAGCGCTACGAGTTCCAGAAGAAGCAGCGCGAAATGCGTGCGAAGCAGTGCTTCTACGAGGCCAACGGGTTTGTAAATGCGAACCCGTTCGCACTGAAGAAGGAGACTCATGGCTTCGCGTCCAGCCAACAGCAGCGATCTCTCTTCGTCCCAGCGGCGTTCTACTTGTACGGCGTCTCGCAACTGGTGCACAAAAGGCTGCTTGGGGACATCTGGATCCCATTGCGACAGCAGAAGGACTTTGTGCTGATCGAGCTGATCGCAACGCGCCATCGCCGTCAGTTGAAGCAGCGCAGCAGCGACGGCGCGTCCTATTTGCCGCTCCATTACGTCGTGCGGTATCCCCAGTTCCCACTGCGAGTGGTCCGAGCCATTGTCAAGGGGTACAGCGAGGCTTTGCGAGGACGCGACGCCTTTGGGATGACGCCACTGCATCTCGCATTCCGCGAGCGCCGGTCAAGTCTCGATCTGATGCATTTGTTGATCGACAAACCAAATTCAAAGCCCAGCATCTGGGAGACGAAGACAACGTGTGGAGACACGCCGCTGCACGTCAGCGTGCTGCATCGCGCGCCGATTGAGCTCATGCGCTGGGTCCTGAGCAGCAACTTTATCTCGATCGACGCGGTGTGCTCGCTCAATGTACACGGCGACTCGCCATTCCACACCGTGATTCGACAATTCGAGATCAGCTCCTCAGCATCTTCGCTGGGGTACTCGAAGGCGATCATCCACACGTTCTTCAAGAACTTTGACGCTGAACGACTGTGTTCGTTCCGCACGAAGCAGGGCGACCTGCCGCTGCACTTGGCAATGGACGCGTTCGAGAAGGCGAAGCAGCGCCATCAGCTCGCGTCGTCAGCGAAGGAGACAACTGCGAGTGGCTGGGTCTGGCTCACGCGTCACTTGGCGACCTTGTTTCCACGCGCGCTGCTGGTCCGGAAGGCCGACAACGGACTGCTGCCGATCCACTTGGCGATCAAGTACACGTTCCCAGCAGAGTTTGTGCGCGAGATGTGGGAGTGGACACTCGAGGCCATGATGAAGATTCCGCCGTCGTTATCGCAGACCAACAAGGTGAAGACGGTGCTCGACTGGACGATGATCGCGCAGACACGCACGACGTTGCTGCACTACGCAATGCTCTACCAACCACACGCGCTCGACCTCGTACAGTCGATTCTGGAAAAGATGCCCGAAGCTTGCAGCATGAAGTGCATTCCGAACGACGACCTGCCATTGCACCTGGCAGTCAGTGCGACACTCTCTTCATCATCAACTTCTCTCTTGGGTGCCTCAGATGATGAGACTGGGAGAAGCCGAGTCATCCGTTTGCTTTGCGAGCACTACGTCGCAGGCTGCCAGGTCTACAACCGCCAGGGCAAACTCCCGCTCCACTTGGCGATCTCAAGCAATCAAAGCGTTGACGTGATCAAGATCCTGATCGATTCGTCGCCGTTTGTGCTCACAGCGAACAAGCAGGAGCGCAACGGACTGCGAGCGCTGATCCTGGCCGCGAGTACGAAGAACCCGAACTACACCGTGCTCTCGACGCTCTTGGAGCTCACGCCGAGCACGAAGATCACCTTGAATGACGTGAAAAAGCATCCGGTCACGCCACTGTACGCGATCTCTTTACGACCTTGCCATCGCAACGATGATATTACCAGCAACCAAGACGACGCAGATGCGGCAGCAGCCCATCACAGCTCGGTGCTCACCAAGTTCAGCACCAATTTCGAGCAAATCGAGGACGAAGACGCGTATTTCCTCGAGATGGCCAAGTCCAAGATGCGCAGGAAGCACCATTGTCCAACGGCCGAGTGGGACTACCAGCAGATCTTTTGCTTGATGGACCTCAACCCACTGGACGAAGCCGTACTGCAGCGCTCGTTTCTCGCGATCAACAACAAGTTGAATGCGTTGGTCGAGCAGTCGAGCGAGGAGAATCAGAACAACAGCGGGATCGATCACCTGGAACAGAAGAAGCTGAGTGAAGCAGCCGTGGCAGTTGTTGCACTCGACTCGGAGCTCATGATCGTGCATCGCATCCACCAAAGCATGTACGAGTTTCCGTCGAATGCGCGCGTTCAGGTCATGGGCCAGGGGATTATCAGGAAACTGTTGCCGACTGCGTTCGCGAAAGCAGCGTACAAGGCCAAGATCGATCCGTACTTCAACCTGTAACAAAGCTTCCTTGTGCTTCATTATTTCTCAGTACTCGTGTCCATTGACAAGTTGAACGGATAGACTCACCTTGCACTCCAGAATGTGGTAAGGATCGTCCTGATACAACAAGTCCTTGTTTTACGTCTGCGTCAAAATGACAGCTGATGCGTCCTCATCGCCTCGTCAAGATGGACTTGCACAGCTCCAACAAATTCGTTCGCCGGGCCGTACGCGCAGCTCAGGCTGACAGAAACATACACAGGAATGAGTTCGAAAATCTAGCATGTCCAACCAGCTAAAAGAAAGCAGAACTTACATAGTGAGCGCTTGTTGGAAGTGCTTGATCGCCCTCTCGATTGCTTCAACACCTTTTGAGCCAGTGCTAAAATCGCTGATATTCTCATCACCGCACAACAATTTGCCGAGCTGGTAATGTAAAAGCCCGCGAGACGGGAGCTTCATCGTCGGCAGGATCCACACGGTTGCCTCGAGCTCTTGTGCGAAAAACTGGAGTGCTTCTGTTGGCTTCTTCTTTGCTGGAAACTCGGATGCTGATGTGTCCATGAGAAAAGTGCCGATCTCACGGTAGAGCGTCGCGATCCTAGCGTTGTGAGGGTGAAGACCGAGTTCGTCGACCAGAATGGTGAGTAGACGCTGATACAATCGCCACTTGTCCATCGCTGTGAGGTTCAGCTGTAGTTTAAGCTCGATGTCTTCGCACTCTCGCTCGAGCTGCTGAATCGTCGATAGTGCTCGCTCGCTCCCGCATTTTTTACATTGCGCTGAGCTTCCTTCTACTTCGCTTTCAATTTTGCCAACGACTCGATCTGGATGACAGGAAGAGTTCTCGCAGGAATAGCCGTCCAGGTACAAGTCGTCAGTGCAGTCTCCAGAGAGAACGCTGGCGCATCGCGGGCACTGACAGTCGAAGAAGTACGACTCGCTCAGCGCTCTTTGACGTTTTGACGTCGACTCGAGGAGCTCCACGTACGAAATCTGCAACAAATAGAGTGCAAACATAGGGGTGACCGGGCTGGACTAGCAACGACAACATCTGTCTCACTCCGCCGCCACGCCACTTACCATCAGTTCTTCGCCTTGCTGCACATCCGCGATGGTGCGCACGACCATTTGTTGGTTCTTGAAGCTCACGACGCAATTCGGAGCGCACGAGTGGTTGAAGAGCGCGCCGCGCGGGAAGACACCGATGCCCAGCGGCGTGCACACGTCGTTCGAGATCGTGAACGCATTGCAGTTGACGCGACAGAAGAGCAGCACGATGTTCTCCAACAGCAGCTCCGAGAGCTCCTCAAAGGTTCGCTTTTGTTGCGGCGCTGCGTTGAACTTGGAGCGCATCAGCAGCAGCAGCACGAGCTGCGCCATCTCGCGGTACTCAAACAGCTTCTTCTCCGTGTGGTCCTCTAATATATACACATAGACGCATTGTACATGCCGAGCCATTAGCATTCCACGCCATATCAATGGGGCAATGCGTGCATTCGTACGATAGTGATGGCGCAACTGGAGCACTTCGTCGCCAAGTTGCCGTTGCTGTTCATCGCCACCGCCTGCATTCTGCATGTAGAGCTTTGCCGCAAGCCGTGTCACGAGCAGCACGGTCTGCATCGCCTCATCACACACACTGTCTGGGATCTGCTTGAACGCGTCGCACTCGCTTGCATGTGCGCCGCGCTGCCAGTCGAGCTGCTGGCACGCGCGCGAGCAGTACTTGAGTCGCTTGCAGCCACCACAGCGCCGCAGCGGCTTTTGAGGAGCAGGAGCGGGGGTAGAGGACTGGAGACACCAGTTGCAGGACGAGACTGAGACCCACGCGAAGGCGTCTGTGAGCAGTACGCGTGTACCGGCGGCGATACACCTCGTCGCGATAGCGCAGCGACCCTTGTCGACGCGCACTTCTGCATCGTAATGCTGCTGGGTTGCCATTTTCACGAGTTTCTATCGTAGCATACTATCGAATTGTACGCCCACTTCGAATACAACGTCCTCCATTACCGTATTTTCTATGTAGAGCAATACACTATCTTAAGACATACACCATGAAATTGACCAATAAGAGACCAGTATTACGCTTACTCGAATTTCTATCTTGAGACATACAAATTGTAAAATACAATAACCTACGTAATTTACATTGATCCATAGAGCGCCAACCATTTCGAATCCGGCTTCATGGCGACGAAGGCGTCGCCACAAGGAAGATCGCGCCTTGACGGCGTCGGTCGCCACATACAGTAGTACAACATAAACGCGGAGACGGTGACAAGAAGCTGAACGTGCTCGCCGTTCTAGAGACAACCAACGACATGCAAGCTACGATACTGCACTGCTATCCGAACATATCCGACGTTGCGTATAAGTCAAAACGGACCCAGATCTACAGCTGAAAAAAGCGCACCAGAAACTGCGCGCTGCCGCCCAAGCCAACAAGGGCGACCACCGCAAGATTCGCGACAAAGGTACGGCGACGCTACTCACCAATGAGCAAGAGAACGAGATTGTTCGCTTTGTGAACGAGTTGCGGAAGGAGGGCGTTCCAGTGTCAACAACCATACTGACGATGCAGGCGAAGAAAGTTGCTGCTGAGGCGGCCGTCTCCTCGTTCAGCGCATCGGGATGCTGGGTGGACGGGTTCAAGGCTCGCCATCGGATGAGCGTTCGAGCTCCAACAAGCCAAGGGCAGCGGAGTCCGGCGGATCTCGATGCCATTGTAATTGCGTTCGCTACGCACGTCGAAGACCTTGTGCGACAGCTCGAAATAAAGCGAATATTCAATGCTGATCAAGCAGGTATTAGTTCATGTTGGTCGGTGTATCGATTTGTATGTTAATCTAGTGTATTTCTTTCTTGTAGCTGTGTTCTTTGAGTACATACCGAAGAAGACTTTAAGCAAACGAGGCGAGAGAGCCGTTCAAGCGAAGTGTGGCGGTGCATCGAAGAACCGCGCGGCAGTGATGCTGCTTGGTGACTCGACTGGTAATCGATACCCACCATTTGTCGTCTCAAAGACAGCGCCCGCCAAGGACCCAGCGACGCAAGCTGTAAACACGAAGATGCGAGGCGGATTTGGAAAGAAGGTCTGGAGCGAAATTAAGCCTCTTCGCGATCAGTTCGACATATCGATTCACACGAATTCAAAAGGTAAGCAGTGTTTCATGTTGCTGAATTACTTTCTATTTACATTTTTTTAGACTATTTCATCACTGACTATGTTACAGGCTGGTTGAACGGCGGGCTGTCGGTCAAGTTCCTGACGTTCCACTTGGATAGCAGAGCGGCCCCAACGAGCCGATCCTACTCTTGTGAGACGATTTCAGCGGTCACTGGACCACTGAAGTCTGCGAGCGCGCCAAGCTCCTGAACACCGTCCTATTCAATGCCCCACCGCATGCCACCGCAGTTAGCCAGCCAGCAGATGTCGCATGGAACTTCCCTTTCAAAGCGAACTTGCGATGCTGCTGGCTGGATAACCTGCAAGACCAAGTTCAGCAGCACCACCGTGAGGCGGGATCGTTTCGCCTAGTGCCGCCCAAGCGCCCAACAATAGTGCGGTGGATCTCGGAGTCATGGGCGCAATTGAGTAAGGAAACAATTGCGAATGGCTACAAAAATGTGGGTTCTTTCTTTCAGACGAATGCGTAGCCGCAGTGTCTCTGATAACGGCTCTAGAGAACTTTCATGTCATTCAAAAATGACGTGAAATTGAACCCGATCACGAGTACGACTTGAATAATGAACCAATGGAAGCTTCTGTTTGAATGCTACAATGTTGAGTCCACTTGACCGCGTACCTGGTGATGTATTTCCCGCTGACGAAGGAGCTGAACGAGTACGCGCTGATAATCCGCAAGCTGGAAGCCTGCGCTGGCGAAGCAGGGATTCCGATGGGCGAAATGCTCGCGTGGTCGATGGCTCTTCGCGGTGACGGCTCTACAAGCAATACAGCGACAGCAGACGACTCACGCGCGGCGGATATGACGCGAGAACAGCAAGCTCACCACGACGCTGCTGTGGTCCAGCAGTTCATCAAGCTCAATCGAAAGCTGTCGGCTCGGCTTCGCGTCTGCGAAGCAGCTCTCCTTCGCTTTCCTGGCTCGCACTCCCTTGTGCAACTCGCACCAGCGCCAAAGAGACTGAGTCGAACTAGCGCGAGCCTGAGGAGCCACAAGCAAAACGCAGGAAGAAAGCGGCCGCGACCAGCCGCTCCACTATCTGGTACGAATGGTACACGAAGGTGCCGTCCGTGTCGGACTCAAGCAAGCATCAGAAGTGATCAGACTCCAAGCTCGCCGTGGCGTACCTCAAGCTCTTTCTTCCGACCGGCTTCTAGCTCGACCCAGCATCGCCGAGCTTCAAAGACCGCGTCGACGAGTACGGGTTTGCTGCTGAAGCTGCTCCTCTCGAGTTCTTGCGCGATAGCGGGGTCAAGGCGAAGGGGCAGGAACGGTGCTGCGCGAGATGAGGAAGCTTCACCGTGCTGGGCTCTTGGACTCTCGTACCGCTGACACCGACTTTTGCTGCAAATAGAAACATAGCAGACCCCGCACCAGCCACCACGCAAAACATACTTGCGCCCGCCCCACACAACTCGATGTAACGCTGAAAGACAACAGTGATCGGCTCATTCGTTTGAATATATGAGCCCCATGGCGGTAACCCGGGTTACCACTGTTACCCGGGTATGCGCGGATCTACCCTACTTCATCAGTTTTGACTCAAATCACGTGAAAGTTGGGGTAAAATGATGGCCTCGTCCGATCGAATTCAGCTGCCAAGTTTCATGGCTCCTCGGATAAAATTATGTTACTCTCATAATGTAAATCTACTGACACAATCATAAATTCTGATAACGAGTCACTTAAAGACCTTTGCTAGGGAAAAACGTAAGTATCGACGACTGATTTGGCACAGCCCTCGCTTGCTTCTTTGGTCTTCCGACCATCTTGGGAGGAGTGACTCCTGTTGCGAGCTTTAGCTTCACGTCGTCGTACCACTTGTTCTTCTTGTATGATCAAGCTGGCAACTTGTCTTCGACTTCAGACAAGGCGCAGACATCCGCCGCCACAGCTGAGTAGTAGGGCAGGAATTCTGGCGGAATTGAGAAGTACTTTTTGCTAGAGATTCCAGCCTTTTGTTGGCCAACGTGATGTTCGGAGTTCGTGCCAGTTTCAGCGCAGTGATCGACACGTTCTCAAGCGACTCGATGCCATCGCCCCACAGCTCTTTGACAAGTGCGCGACGAACACCGCTGACCCAACGCAGTTATCCAAAACCATGAACAAGATCTCGGGCGGCGAGTCTTGCTTCGCGATCACGAGGTGATATCGTAAACGCAGGCTGCACAGCGCGTCTGCACCTTTACCCTGACCGCGCTCGTCGTACAGCACAACGCGATCAACTCCACTTGTGAGATCAGCAATGATGAAGCTCTGTATCATGAGGTTGGACTGAAAGTAGTCTTCTGAGGGACGCTCGTACCCGTAGTGAGGAAGTGCGAATAAGCCGCCGTATTCTTCAATTTGCATCTGAATGCGAGGGCTACGTGGCGTTGCTTGGGCAGTCGCAACTGCCTCGATGCTGGCGCCTTCGAGGTGGTGTCCTTCCGTGCTAGGGAGCTCTTGGAGGACGTCGTCAATGATAATCTCAGGGGCTGTCTGCTCGGGTGCGTTGCTGATGATGTAATCCTTAGCGAACTTTGAAACGAAGCGACGTTGCTCGATCGCTGCGTTCAAGTGCGTGGATTTTTCAAGCTCAAGCCGGGTGCGTTCGTCCACAGGGAGATCATCTCTTTGCAGCTGGACGTCGAAGCAGACACAGGCGATACATGCGTCCTCTTTTGAGCGCGTAAAGCGCAACCCAGGATAGAAGAAACCGATGTACTGGCGCCACCGAGACTGGGTGAGCACGCGCGCGCCAATTGCTTGCTGAACGGTGGTGTACTCAGCATGCAACCCATCCAGGTGGTTGCAGGGTCCGTGAAGTACTGAATGGGGCGGCGATGTGAGCAAGGAAAATCGTCCTCAAACGAAAACGTCAACGCCTGCGCGTGGATGACATCCAGGTCCTCCTGCGTAGCGGCGTGCTTCGGCGTGGGACGTTTGCGACGCGTGCCAAAAGTCTCGAGAATTGCACATTTTTTTTGACGGCAGACGCGATGCGCTGGAATCTAGGTCCACCGATTTTCAACAGCAACCGCGTATCAATTTGTGAGAGGTCACGCTTTATAAGCGCCATGATGGTGCCGTCTGCTTGCGCGTGCTCGCGCTCGCCATTCTTCAGCCGGTTCCACAGCTCACAGAAGCGAGCGACCTCGTCTGTTCCAAGAGTTTGCGTGGTGCGCTGCAAAGTATTTGCAGTTCGGTCGGAGCGTTTGCTCTGCTTGTTGTAGGGGACAGTTTGAGAAGAGCCGCCAGCGCCACCGATACGGCGCGACTGCTGCGTTGGCTCGCACGTGGTGGAGATCCATGTGCTCTTCGCCATGTGCGCTCGGTGGTCAAATGGTTTTTTTGTGAACTGAAAGCGCTACTGCAAGAAAAATGATAGCGCAACTTAGGTCAAAGAACCAGGTCGAAAAAAATAATTAATTGCAATCTGAATAGTGGGCAGTTTGGTAACCCGGGTTACCGCCATGACGCACATATAGTCATACAATGCACACACAATATATACACATGCATACGAACATTCATGAACGACGGCGGCTGGATTAGAACCAGCAACAGCAGGGTACGAAGCCCTGTGCTCACACCAGTGAGCTGCGCCGTTAGTGTGTGTGGAAGAGGGAGGTCGACTTGCGTGCTTCTGTAGAAAGATAGCGAATGAGAGTGAGTGAGCTCTGTCGGCACTGGATTTGTGTGGTCTCACTTTGGTTTTGTATGTGGGGAAATTGAGTGGCGGAGAAGTGAGTGTGGTGTTTTAAACGGTTGAATCAATCGCATTTGTGTGTGCTACACAAACTGCCAGCCTGACGGAATGTGACGGAATGAAGATGGCTGACGGAATGGCGATGGTATGGATGTACCAAAGATGTACCAGTTTGATTTGATCGCAGCAAGTGAACAGAGCAACCTGACAGCGTTCTCCCTTGCGATTACAAATTGATGGTCTGGCGTTCTTCTCCGACGAGCTTGCTGCTGTCTCGCTTGCTCGTGCACCGCCACTCAGTGTTGATCGCGCGAATGGACGAGCTACAAGTGCCGAGCTACGACGGCGCTGCTTTGACGTAACTCTGATTGCCAAGTTTGGAGCGCCTTACTCGAACAGTAGGTCATCGCATGCTAACACTATACCATTGCAACTCGCTCTTGCGGACGGCTACAGCGTTTTACATGCACGAGTGAAGAAGCGGATGGCAGCCATGCGGGAGGTGGTGTGGAGTGAGTCAAGCCCAATTATTCTGAAGCCAACGCAAACGACACCGCAAGCAAAGTACAAAGAACTATCAGAATCTGACGACGGACTAGAAGTTCAGATGCAACAGCTATGGGCTCGCGCTGCGCGACAAACGACAGGGTGAGTTGTCAATCTTGTTGCATGCAATCGAACTGGTGTGAAATCTAACTTTTATGAATTTTTGAATGATGTCTGCTACTAGGTAAGGAGCTTTTCACGTAGAGCTATTCGTTTACGTGCAAAAAGTTGGTTCCACCTCTGTCATCCACAGAGCAACTGGTGCGCGCATCGCACCTGCCGCTGCCCAAATCAACAAGCACCTTTCCTAGCAGCCGAGTGTCCTTCAGTTCGGCCCCGCGTTCATGTCGTGCGGGCAATTCAGCACGCGCGTCAATCGGACAACGCTCAACTAGAAGTCCCTCCAGCACAACATTCGCGCAGCTTAGAATGATCGATGGTCATCAGCGCTCCATCGACAATACTACTAGTGCTACTGCTTACGAGCCTGAATACGTCACTATACGATGCAAGCTGAATGGTGCTACAGCTCCACTTCAGGTGCACCTTACGGATCTTCGCCAGCAGCTGGGACTGCCCCATTACGCACTCGCCACTCTGTTTCGGCAGCCGATTGAAGCAGCATCGCCGGCGGTCAATATGAAAGATGTTGACCATACTGTCAGAGGCAGAGAACATGTTCATATAAGCAAATACATCAGTTGAAAAACGTTTGCTTGTTCAAATGGTCTAGCTCGTACCCACATTGATGGTAGAGATTTTCGCCAACGTACGCATTGCCTTTGGTGCACTCTACGAGCGCCATGTTCAGAGTTCTAACGGGATCACGACGGAAAGCCATGGGCGCGTTCTTCGTGATCCAGCGCTACAGAAGCTAGAAGCCTACCCCGATCGATTTTAGCTGGGGCGAGTACGGCGGCAGGAAGAGCAACAGTGCGCCAGTCGAGTGAATCAATTCCTCGAGCTCTTTGTACATGTGGACTTTTGCGTTATCGAGGATGAGGATAGATCTATCAAAAGGAGAAATTGTCAGCTTATGCATGAGAACTTCCATCCTCAATACATGTACGCACCTTGGAAGAGGCCATGGTTTAGAAATGGTGCGGTCTTGGTTTTGATCGTCTCGTGAAACTTGGCTCGATCAAATGTATCAGGAGTTGAATCCCATGCAAAGAATCCACTCACGTCAAACGTCGCCAGCACAGAAACCCTTTCACCTCGTGCGAAGGGGAGCGACGCGATGGCTGGTGTGTTTTGCACGGACCACGCATGTTTTCGCAGTGCGTCCTTGCCGTCTTTTGAAGTCTCATCAATAAACACAAGCTGATCGGGACCGCTATAGAACGACTGTAGCTTCTTGTAGAAAATTTCAAACTCTGCTGGCACACCACAACTATTCGCCAATGCGATGAAGTCCCCGGGAATTTCGAGTGGGACCAATCCCAAGACGACTTGTCCATTCGCAGAAGCGGACCTTTCACCTAGGATGCGAGCGAACCGACTTGGCCACCCAGGCTGCCCAATCAAGGTAGCCCCTCCTTCATCACTCCCAGGACGTTTCCATATCAGGTTGATTTAACATCACCCCGATGATGAGATGACTGAAGATGCGTTAGGCACCCACCAACTGCTTCAACAACCACCCACGACTCTGTCGCTCCTCTTCAACGTCTGGAGCTACAGACCGAGACTGGGATATGCTGGACCAAGTCTGGAGCATTCTGGACCTGGGTCTGGGGATACTGGAAGTATGCTCGGGAAGAACTTCGAACCGCGATGCAACGATAAAGGAGATGCGTTCGCGGTCCGACTCAATCATCACCATGGCAGCTCCTTCTCATCGACGGACCCAGTGCAGACGCCCCAAGGGGCATCCCCTGTCAAGAGGTCTTTACAAGTGAGCAAGCGCTGTTGTAGAAACTTAGGACTAGAACGTCAGATAACTTTTCAATAAACTCTTCAATTTGTCTTCTAGTACACAAGTCGCAGTTTCAACCCCCGACGCTTCGATCACTCGCTGGCAGACTCGCAAGCCCCCAAACTCCGATCCCCAACGTCGCCACTCGCAAAGGCGACCGTAAGTATCTGAGACATCCGCTGTGGCTCTCGCCTGCAATGTGTGCAATTAAGGTTTCACAACCAAGTCCAATCTGAATATATTTCTCGGTGCTTCTGTGTGTGAAGGCCGATTGTGTTGTAAATTTCATATAAAGAGTGCTAATAAACTTTGTGATTGTTGAGTGAGATTAAGCTGGAAAGCGGTCTCATTTGGTCAAAGAGTAAAAAAGGCGTCCCAAGAAAGTCCCAAAGAAAGAACGAATATCAGGGAGGTTTCGTCTGGAGTGTTCTGGAGAGAAAGAAACCATTTCTGGGAAATCCCTGTGTGAGAAAAATCCCAAATTGCCCCGCACTTGAGAGGCTGAGAAGACCCCTCCTGTCAAATCATCCGGAGAGTGCAAGCTCCAAGTTGACATCCGCGTCCCGCCCATTAGGCGGTTGACTCTAGGTCTTGAGATAAACCCCTCAATTGACCCACCGTCCTCTAGATTTCTCGAATAGTCTTCGACCGCCTCGAGTACTCTTGGAGTTGACATGACTTCCCGGGTAGTGTTCGGTGACACCCCGGTTGAAGTAAAGCTATCACCCGAACGGTCTTGGATCCAGACCGAAAAATAGGATTGTCGAGCGAGTGACTGTATACTGTGTGTGGATATATTTCCTAATAGTCTGGGAATTCAAGTGGCACTCGGGGTTACACCAGAGTTTTACTTAGATCAAAAGAACTAAAGGGTACACAGTGTGATGCATTGATCTAATTCCTGGACTTCCTAAGAGAGCCCCACCCCTTGGCTCAAACTATCGAGGTCCCAGGATCTATTGCTACAAAGGATTCACGGTACACGCTATCAGGAAGTGTCCAAAAGCGCATCCGCTTCATCACACCAATGATAACATTCTCGCACCATTGCGTGAACATCTTTCGCATTCCAATCCAGTATCGTGGGGAAACTGAGGTGTCGTCATTAGCCTTGGATGCTGAGGCGCGCGACTCGAAGGAGGACATGTAAGTTATCTGTGGATGGTCGAATGGGCTGCGAAGTGGTTGGTTTGCGTTCTCTGTTCGTTGGTTTGTGCACGTTTCAAATGTCACATTCACGCACCATTTTCGCCATCCTTCCGACGACATCCAACACGCACATGTCACATTCACGCAACCTTCGCGCGACATCTTCCCCGCTCTCCCCCTTCCTTGACACCAACGTCAAAGCAAATTTCCATCGAGCTCGTCTGCGTCGCTCGATCAAAGAAGCGCAGCACTCGCGATGGACCGCGATGGCCGCGTGTTCATGATCGTGCGCGCCGGCTCGCCCCGCAATAGCAACGCCAACGGCGGCAACGGTAGCCCCAGCGGCGTACTCATGAGTCCAAGCGGCGGTGGTGGTGGCGCGAACGGCGCGGACGTGCTCGGGCTCAACATGGCGGCGATGGAGGCGGATTGGCGCCAGCAGCAGTTCCAGCGACAGCGCATGCAGCTGCTGAGCATGGCCATCTTCCTCTGTTTCATGGTGCTCTTCTTCGATAACCGCGCAGGCAACGACGTGCAGCGCCGCCAGCGCATGGAGAGTGGCGGCGCCGCACACGCTGGCAACGGCGCAAACGGCTACAATCGATACGCGATGCCGCACGAGATGTTCAACGACACGGAACGGCTCATCAAGCTGCACGAGCTCGAGGGTGTGCTGGAGACGCAGCCAGGATACATGAAGGACAAGCCGCCGATGAACGTCTCCGGTATCTATTCAGGTGTGTGTTGGTGTGGCTGTTGCTCTTGCAGTGCTTGAGAACGGCGCGCGTGGGTGCAACGAGCTCTTGTAGCAATGACTCATTGATACTATCACATTCTTTACTTGTGTCAGGCACGTGGGAGTCACTCGCTCCGGAAGACTATGATGCGCAGAAGCCCGTGTACACCGACGTCATGTGAGACCACCATTCTGAATATTCTGCGAACTCGCGCTTGCCTTCGATGACACTGATCACTGTGTGCTTGTGCATACTTCTTGACTCGCAACAGTCCGTACTTGAAGGTCGACCGCGAGATCCAGCTGCAGCAGTACACGCAGCCCGTGGAGGCGGGGCACACGTGGCTCTTTCTCAAGATGAAGGTACCGGCGTCCAAGGAGCTCAAAAAGGACGTCGCGTACGTGACCGGGCAGCTCGTGATCTACGAGGAGCAGGCGTCACTCGCGGCGACGATCTTGCCTGTGCAGGGCGTGTTTCTGCGGAAACTGGGCAAGCTTACGCTCTTCGGCAACAGTCCCGACGCAAGCGTGCAGCTCTTGTATCGGAAGAACAAAGGCGACACCAATGCAACGACTGTATCGCCATCCGCGATCTCCGACTCGTCGCTGGATACCGATCTCGAGTTTCTTGAAGAGGCGCCGCCAGCGCTAGTCTCGGGACAGGCGACGCTCGACCCGCGACTCGACATACTGAACTTTGGCGTCATCGACGGCGTGCCCGTGCTCGAAAACAAGGACGACTACGTGGCCGTGGACGTGTCGCCGCCACGGTACGCGTACGCGTCGCGCTTCCGCAGCAGCGACTCGTTCAGCGACCAGTGCGTGAGCATTGTCGAGATGTCGCTCGTGAATGGGACCACCTCCGATTTGCATGGTAAAGAGGATGAAGGCGACGATGAAGAGTTTGGTGACGAGCAGCTGGCGAAGGCGCTGCGGAATATGCGGCTCTCGGGCACGCTTGCGAGCGTCAACTGCGGATTGTACCTCAAGATCGACACGACGTTCCAGGAGGAGAACCTCAACGTGTTTTTTTCCAAGGCGTCGCGCTACGCCGTGCTCATGACGCTGATCGCCATGGGCGAGATCTACTTTTTGCTGCGCCAGCTGCAGATCTCCAACACGCAGGCGACAGCCGCGAAGGTGTCGCTGCTCACGATCGGCCAGCAGGCGATCGTGGACTCGTACCTGTGTCTGGGCCACTTGACCATCGGCATCGTTGCGCAGGTATGCCCATGTCACAATGTTATTGTTGCGTGACAGCACTGTGTTGTTGCTGGGACAACAATGTTTTCTTGTTCTTGTGTAGCTAACAACTGTGTTTGTTTGCAGAACGTGTTTGCTGCGTTTGCGTCCGTGGCGTTCGTCAAGCTGATCATCTTCTCCGTGTTTGAGATGCGGTATTTGCTGATTATCTGGAAGGCAAGGCGGCCGCAGGGCTTCTCGGAAGGCTGGCTCACGCTGCGTCGCGAGCTCACGACGCTCTACTCGCGGTTCTACCTCTCGCTGCTCGCTGGGCTCTGCATCTTCTACAATTTCTCGGTGCGCCCTAGTTCATATGCGCATGGTTGTTTGGTGTTCTAGCAACTAACAATGTGTGCTTGTGTTGCACTGTTGCATTGCAGAGCCACTTGCCCGTGCTGGTGTTTATCTGCTACTCGTTCTGGATCCCGCAGATCGTGCACAATGTGCATCGGTACGTCCTCAGATTGTCCATTAGCTGAGGTCGTGTGAGATAGATCTGATTGTGTGTTGCTACTGTGCTTTGGCTTTGCACTTTCTCAACAATAGCGAGGTGCGGAATCCGTTCGACCTCGGCTACTTGTACGGCATCAGCGCGCTTCGGCTCTTCCTGCCGCTCTACTTCTACGGCTGTCCGAACAACTTCCTCACAGCGTTCCCCATGGTGCGTACCATTTCCAAGACCATGTTTATCAGACGACTCACAACAGATCCACAACACTGTCGCAACAAGACTAACCACACGAACGCACTTGTTTACTCTGTCGTGCAACATACAGTACGAGAACAAGCCAAACCCGACACTGTGCTATGTGCTGGTGCTCTGGATGGGCTTCCAGATCGGCGTGCTGACGCTGCAGCAGCGCTATGGCCCGCGCTTCTTCGTGCCGGCGCGCTTCTTGCCGGTCAAGTACAACTACGAGCGCCGCATTAACCTGCAGGAGATGACGCTACTGCACGCGGCGGACGACGATAACACGATCGACTGCGTGATCTGCATGGTGGAGCTCGACGTCGACGCGCGCGACTACATGCTCGCGCCCTGCGAGCACATCTTCCACCGTGAGTGCCTCCAGGGCTGGATGCAGGTCAAGATGGAATGCCCCACGTGCCGCTGCGTGCTGCCCGAGCCGTAGTGATTTGATCCGAGGACCTGTCGTCCACAGGTGTCAAGATTAGAAAGCGAGAGAGTGAGCGTTGATAGTACAGTAGAAGTTAGAAACCAACTTGAGCCCGAGCGAGTCGTGAGCTCGTACTGAAGAGCTCGTAGGTCTTCAGCACCACCGCCATCGCCATTGCAATTTAGTAAATGATGGGATTTGTATCAGCTCGCTCGCTTACGTGTGTGGACATCATTCGTTCTGTCTGTCTCGTCTCTCCGCCAGTCCAGTCCAGTCCACCGCCAGGTGGCTCGGAAAATGGACACTCCGGGGCCAACCTCGGCTCCGAACAGATCCGCCATGCGGTGGTCTGACTCCTTTTTCCACCTGGACGAACGACCCGAAGGAATGAATTACTGGGACTCGATCAACAATATGGAGAGCACGCACCAGAGAGCTACACACAGAGATGAAGCCTCGGTTGTGTGTCAGTTGGTGCAGAGAGAAGGCGTTAGACAGAGAAGCCCTTCGCGTCGTCATTCTTGCGAAGAGCTCTAGTGGGACGTCAAGCGCGTTCCGACTCCCGCTTGGACAGTATGACACTGCGGCAGCAGGTACCAGGTGCCCTGGACACAGATCCTCGCTCGCTCGTTCGCCATGCCTGCCTGACTGACAAAGTCCGGTGGTATTAGTCAGTGCCCATGAGCTCGTGAGCAGCACCAGCGGTTAGCTCCCGAGTCTGGAAATCCCTCCATACAGAATGAAGCGCGACCACCGCGGCCGCGTGATGACCCGAGCAGCACCGGGTGGGGCGCGTACTGGCGGTGGCAGTAGCGGAAGCACGCGCAGCAGCCTGATCGCGACGCACCCGGTGGAGCTCTGCCGGTACCCGAACAAGCGCTGCTGGAGCGCGCGCGTGCTCAAGGACAACGGCGAGCTCCACAGCTTCTGCGAGTGGCACCGCAGCTGCGCCAACCAGTACCAGCGGCGCCTCGAGGCACGCCGGCGCGACAAGAAGCTCGGCGGTGGCGGCACGGCCAGCAGCGTCGCTACATCATCAGCAATGATACCAGTAGCAGCAGCAGCAGCACCATCACCGCCACCGCCGCCTGAGCACAAACCCAACATGTGCGTCAAGGCCATCCAGAGCCTGGCCGAGGCGACGTCACGAGCAATAGCAGGAACGACACCAGCAGCCGAAAAGCCACCGACAGTGAAATCGAAAGCCCGGACACCGAGAGCACTAGCGAAGCAACCAGCAATAGCAGCAACTGCAACAGGCGCAGACGAGTACGAGCCGTTTCAGAGCCCCGTGCCGCTGCAGATCGAGGACCTGCAGTACCTTTCGCTCTGCTTTCCCGAGGCCACCGGAGGAGGAGACACCAATCACTTGCGTCCAACCGAGTGAGAGCGGATAGAAGAAACTGTCACGGACGACTGGCCGCGCGGAAACACGAGCTGCGGCTCGATAGTGAGGCAACGATGATGCCCACCGCCAGCATTGACATGCATGGCCACGAGCGGAAATTAATAACTTATCGTCAAATATGACCAAATGGAATTGGAATGTCATGCCACGATTTTCGCCTTGTACAACCTATAGTATCAGGTATTAATTGACTACCATATATAGCAAGGTATCTTAAGCTTTCAATTGTATTTTCATCCAAGATACACGGGTAGATGCATTGGAAGGCGTTTTCTAAAGATCCTCGATGACAAAGCTCAAGCAGCATGAGCGACAGTTGAGAAGCAGATCATGAACAGACCCACCGGCCGCTACGGACTGCAGCAGCGCCACCGGCCGAATAGCACAAGCACGAGCACAAACACAGGCATAATGACGACCTCACTCCTGCACACGTACTGGCCGCTTCTCGTGGTCGTGGTCGTCGTGCTCTTCGCGTCGCTTGTGCTGGCGAACGCGATCGCGTTCGTCGTACAGATGCGGCGCGAGAAGCGCATCCAGCGCAAGACGCAGCGCCTCGCCGTCGCCGCCACTAGCACAGGCGATTCCTCAGCCAACAACGATCAACTTGCGCGCGTGCCTGTGACGATCCTCACGGGCTTTTTGGGCGCGGGCAAGACGACGCTGCTCAACCGCATCCTGCACGCGCCACAGCTGCCGTTCAAGATCATGGTGCTCGAGAACGAGTTGGGCGCGATCAGCATCGACCACACGCTGTTGCAAGACACCGATGCCAGCGGTAAAAGAGCGGACTTGGCGGCCGACGGCATCTACGTGATGCAGAACGGCTGCATGTGCTGCACAGCGGCGTCGGGGTCATCCAAGGCGTCCAAAAGCAGCGAGCTCGAGCGCATTCTTGACTACCTGCTGCGCATTGTCAACGAGGACGGCTTTGACTACCTCGTGGTCGAGACCACGGGGCTCGCAGACCCGGGCCCGATCATCGAGACGTTCCTGCGCCTGCGCGCGTCCCGCTTTCGCCTCGACGCAGTGGTCACGATGGTCGACGCATACGCGGCCAACCGCTTCTGGGACGAGGACGCGCACGCGTATGAATTCCCCATCGAGCTCCAGCGCCAGTTGCTGTACGCAGACATTGTCGCGCTCAACAAGATGGACCTCGTGGGCAAACAGGAGGCAGGCCAGGTCGCGCGACTCAAGCAGGCGATCCGCGGGATCAACGAGGAGGTGAAAATGCACGCGTGCGTGAACGCCGAGCTCGACTTGGCCAACATCATCGACGTCAACACGTTCGACGCTGTCAAGTTTCGCGAGCATGGCAATAGCAACGATAATCAGCAGCAGCATGGTGATGGCGCCTATACAGAGCACGGTGGTGCCGATGAGGACTACGACAGCCACCACCACATGCGAGCAGCACACACGAGCGGCATCACCACGGTGCACTTTGAGATGGAGGCCGAGCTCGACATTGCCAAGTTTGGCGAGTGGTATGTTGCTTTTGTACCTAGGCTCTTTACTACATACTGTGGTCGAAATGAGTGGCTGACATTCGTCGCTGCTTTGGTGAATGATATGAAGGTTAACGGCGGTGGTGGACGAGTACGCCAAGAGCGACGTGCTGCGCATCAAGGGCGTGGTGGCGATCGCGAACGACGCACATCGGTGCATCGTGCAGTGCGTGTTGGACACGTACACGATGGCGCCGTCGCTCGAGTGGCGTGCGAGCGAGACGCGCATGAGTAAGCTCGTGGTGATCGGCAAGCATTTGGACCAAAGAGCGCTGGAAGACGGCTTTCTGAGCTGTATAGTTGGCAAAGGCGAGGGCGTCGACGGCAGCAGTAACGGCGGTGGTCAAGAGCCAAAGAAGGACGTCTAATGAGTGTGACGAGCGAGCTCATGGGCGTTTGCGCACCGAAATACAAGCTGGAGGGACGGACCTTCTGATGAGGGCGGACGAGTGGGTCTAGCGTCATTCCGTTCTCAATCAGTTCAGAATGCGAGTCGTTGATGTGCGTACTGTACCTCCAGAGATCCATCGGATGATGAACTCGAATCTTTCAGTGCCGTACGACTGTAAACCAGCTAGCGTTATCCCTCGGAGGGTGGTTCTTCTCGAGTTGCTGCTACCGCGTCTGAGCGTGTTTCGATCAAATCACTGCATCCCAAGGGAGAAAGAAGTACGCGCTTGACCCTGAACAGAGTTTTGAAGGTCCACGCCCGTCCTTTGCCTTGCTTTTACTCTCTCTCATCAAAGAAGCCAACCACCACAACACAGCCATCATCAAGCTCACAGGCAAGCAGTCATAAAAAGCACCATGCTCTCTAGGTAGGTGCAGTTGTCGAACGAGTGTCGCTCGCTTCGAGACCAGACATCCGAGCCTCACGGAGAAACTGTTGTTGTTGACTGAAGTCTCACCGAGTGCTCGAGTGTAGTGTTTGTTCGGAACAGCGAGCCGAATTCATTCATCTCCCCTTCGGTGGGTTCCTCACGCACCTACGTCAGCGGTGTCACTCTCGACGAGCTGGTTTTTCTGCGCCTTCCCATCATGACGCCCTCGTCCGCCACAGCCTGTGTGGACATCTCGTGGCAATACAAGAGGATGAGTGCCACCTTTTGGACTGGGCTCCTCCACCTCTCCAGTCGTTCGCGTTTGTGAAAACGTGAATGAGATCTCTCTCTTCACACTCGTTTGACCGAGCGTTCAAACGAAACTATGCTTTGATGGCGCCAATTTCCAGGACGAAGCCAAGATGCGCCAGTGGCGTGAACCCCACGAGTAATCCTGATACGGTACTGTACTCTCGGAGTGGACACGAGCCCTCGCTCGTAACAACGCGACAACCGAGCCGGCGGTTTTATGACCAAACCAACAAGGCAACGCTGACTATGAAATCATCGGGACCAAGCGCCAAATGCAACAAAGTGTAGCAGCGACGGGGCGAGCCATCTATCGTCGACCAGAAATGCCTTCTTGTGGCAATCTCGTGATGACCTCATCCGACCTTGAGCACGACCCTCTGCTGAGCTACAGCTACATGGGGACGGGCGGGCATCTTGAGTTGGACGACACGATGATTCTCCTGCAAAAACGGTTACACTTGTACCATTTTCAGTGTGTACAGTACGCGGTAGTACCGGTCATCGCTACACTACTCGCGTTGGCGACCAAGCCTTCCAGACTACTACTTGCGACAGCATCATCGTCTGCATTAAAAACCTTAGTGAGACAGACGGGATGAAGGGGCTACTGCTTTGAAACCTTAGCGAGACAGACGATGGAGGGAGGAAATATGCGAGAGATTCATTTAGCAGCAATAGCAAGTCTCCGTGCCAATCTCGTGCCTCACGTGTCCAGTTCTCAGTTTACCAGGCTGCTAAGACTGTGAATGGCCGCATGTGAGCGCCCTGCTTGGCAACACGCGCAGCACTCCGACTGCAACACGCCAGCAATCGCTCGCCACTCGCCAACTGAAACACTATTGGCAGTCAAGTTTGCAAGTTCCAACTGAAAAGTTAGCGAGTGTTGTTCCTTCCTCTTGCCCTTCACGAGGCTTGTTCTATGCACGGTCAGGCAGCGCCATAGTGTGATGAGCTCGTCGCTTCAAGCGGTTCTTTCTTGTCTGTTGTCGGCCAAACAACAACAAACAATGGAGCTCGTGCTGTTTCGTCCACGCTCGCTATGTTTATATGAGATGATGCAGCAGGTGGCGAACTGACTTTCAATAACAGACCCAGAACGCGGCCTTCTTCAGTATAATAACAGCTTCCTCGATTCACTGAGGCCCTTCAACGACACGGAGCTTTCGTTTCTTCGCCACTATTGTAGGCTTTCTCGCATTTCAGTCCAACTACTATTGAGCCAATTACTACAGGAGGTATTTAACAGGGCCGCATACCAGAAGAGCTCTGCGTGTTTAAGCGATCGCTCGCATCTCAGTCGCCTTAAAGTAGCACCGCGAACCCAGGAAAGCCTCGTTCGTTCTGCTTTGCTGTTTGTTAGCACGAGCGAGTGGCCGGTTTGTGCATGCCAGAGTATGCCTGACCTTCGTCTCCGGATTGACTAGCAACAGCTGTCGCACGCGAGCTTTTCCCACACGAATAAATGTCCAGTCGCTGTCTCGGAGCCGCCGCGAGGTCACACGTGAACAGATGCCATGTGCGACGCGAAGCTTCCGAGATACGCACACGCCACCACTACGAGCGGACCCAATTGATTCACACTAACCGTAGAGGCATGCGCGACTTGTGCTTCAAATCGCACTGGCCATTGCGGGATATCAGAGACTTTGAGGGAAACTGCGTGTGTGAATTGACAAGCCGACTCCAAGGGGAGGACCTGAGAGCCGTCATCCCACTCTCTCTGTGATTCTTTGGTAAGTGTGGACCTCGAGCCTCCCTTCCAACTCCCACCCTCAATTTGAAACCACGCCCATTCGCTTGCTTTATCTTGGATTTGACTTTCAGTGTT